>JAHZMX010001977.1:0-22964 GCA_027743895.1 Seira musarum | reverse complement strand
GTTCCCTCAAAGTCAAGTCAAGCTAGGCAATAAACGAGATCATAAAAGCAATGAAAAGTGGATAAAAAAATTCAATTTTCACAGCTCAGCAGGGGACAAACTACGAACAAGTCATCGCATGTGCTCTTTCTCTACTCTAGTCTGACTGATGAGATGTGAGCTTTTCATTTTTTTCCACATTTCATTTTCACCAGTTCAGATCAGAGGTTTTAAAAGCATTTTTTGTCATTATGATTATGTTAAAGTTGTTCTGGAACAAATCCTTTTTTGTGTGATCTAATCAGATCAAAATGGGAAAAAAGTACTTCAGTGTCGAATGTCGAAGGACCAAAAAATGTTATTGTCATTCAAATCAATTTCAATGGAATTATTATAAATTCGTGTCATTTTTAATTAAATATTTTTTGCATTAAAAATCACTTCGTTAAAACTAAACGTTCAGTTCAAACGACGCTTACGTCAGAAAAGTGAACCTTCAAACGGAACTAAATGTTTTTTATTCGCACTTTAAGTTTGTGCATTACTTTCGAGTCCCATTTAAAATACAAATTCAATTTGAACGAGACGCGACGTATTTTTACGTGCGTCATAAGATAGTCTAACCCGTTCAGTAAAATATATCAGAGTGCCCCATCCGGAGAAAACAACAGGAGAACTCGTCCTACTTACTTTTCAAATTAAATCTATTTTTCTTTCCAAAATGAAGGAAAAAAACTGAACCAGTTTAGTTTGAATTGAATTCATCTCCTTTTATTACGTAAAATAAATGTGCTGAACCCTTTCAGCAAGTATAGATTTCGACGTGTCTGTCTGGCGAAGCCAAAGGTTTGAATATTTTTTTTTAAATTAATTAAATAATTTGTGAAATCTCATAAAAATGACTATTAACGCATAAGTCCAATTTAAAAATTATTTAGACGAATTGAATTTAATCATTTTCCCCCTTCTCAGCTACGCATCTATAAACGATGTATCTTAAACAGCTCTTATTATTTCTGTGTTTGTCGAATGTTTTAAAAGAAGAATTTTTCAAATTACTTACTTCTTCGTTGAGACAAAGTGGAAGGAAAAATGAAAAAGAAAAAACATAAAATGAGGTAGAATGAGTTCTTTGATTACAATCGCAAAGGTAAAGCGTTTTTTCTTTCTTCTTCACAAATCATTTCTCAGAAGTCAAAATTACAAGTTTTTTCCTTTTTTCATCCCCTTGTTCTACAAATTGACTTGTGAGATGTATCTTAAACAGCTCTTATTATTTCTGTGTTTGTCGAATGTTTTAAAAGAAGAATTTTTCAAATTACTTACTTCTTCGTTGAGACAAAGTGGAAGGAAAAAATGAAAAAGAAGAAAAAACATAAAATGAGGCAGAATGAGTTCTTTGATTACAATCGCAAAGGTAAAGCGTTCTTTCTTTCTTCTTCACAAATCATTTCTCAGAAGTCAAAATTACAAGTTTTTTTCCTTTTTTCATCCCCTTGTTCTACAAATTGACTTGTGAGATGTAAAAAAACATAGAGAATTGACATGACATGAGTCAGACTTAGAAGTTTTGTTGGATGGAGTGTGCTCAAGCAGAGTTTCAAGAAGAACAAAGGAGACAAAGATCTTAGAAAAAAAGTTTAATTTCAACTTCAAACCTTTTTTCCAGGCTTTTCGTGCAAAAAAAAATTGCCAATTTTTTAGTTCAAAAATCGAAGGAAGACAATTAACAATTTGTAGTGATGCATTTGAAATACTGTAATGTTTTTTGCACTCCTTTTCTGTGAAAGCGACAGGTTCGTAAAATTTAAACTTTTGACATCGCAAGAAAATTACATACAAATGAGAAAACTTCTCCAGTTTTTTTCCACTCTAGTTTTTTGTTATAAACACTTTTGCAAAATAAAAAGATACAAATTTCGCATTATTATTACTATTATTATTTCGCATCACATCACATCCTTTTTAAGCGTTTCGTATTATTTGCTTTTATTTTGCTGACTCATTCACTCTCACTCCAGTGCATTTTGCTCTTTACATTTACAGCCCATAATTTTAAACCATGAAATATTTTTCGGGACATAAAATCCACATAAAAAAGTCAGTTCATTTTTAGGAACCTAAAATGCGCTGTGAACATCTACATTCATTTGTCAGGTTGTCCGTCCTCTGCGCATCTTCGAATGAAAATTTTTTGCGTGTTTTTCATGGTCCCACAGAAGTTGCTTGTATCAGCCATTTTTTAAAATGTTGAATCCACTCTCGTAATTTACTTGTAAGTAAGCTTGTTTTCACGCATTCTGACACGCAAAAACATGAGACGACAAAGAAAAAAAAAAAGAGGCAAACGAATGAACGAACGATTCCGTAATTTTGGGATTGGGAATGAATGGGAAGAAAAGCAATAATTATTTTTTATTTTCGTCGTCAATTTTTTCCAGAGTCGTAATCGTAATTAGTTTTGACGAGCTGAACAAGGATGACGATTTGACTTGACTTTATTATCTTTTTTTTTCAAATGGAGGTAAAAGAAAAGAAGCGAAAACGAAATACAACAACACATGTTTAGCCAATTAAGGGTAGTAAAAAAAATATTTTATGGAATTTTGTCGTAAAAATTAGCGTGTTTACTACAGACGGACGGAACATAAGAGGACGATGTTTTTTACGAGATGGAGAGAATGAGTGTAATTGTCGATTTCCGATTGTGAGGGACTTGACATGTGAGTCAGTCATTGGCTTTTTGTATCTGTAGAATAGGGGACATTTTAGAATTACGTCGAAAGTCGAGACGGAATGTTTTTTTTTTAAATTTTGTAAACGATTTTGAAATACAGGAAAAAACTAAAAAATTTAACAGATCAGATCAAATTCTTCTTAAAATAAGAGATTACAAAATACAATTAGAAGGGAATTGGAACGGACTTCTCAACTACGGATTACAGATTACTTTATCTTGGATTACAAATTACATCATGATCGCTGAAACTCGGATTTTGAATTGAATACACGAATGACTGAAAGTACGAAATACTTTTGCTTTTGTTCTGGCTGGGATTACAATTCTACAAAACCGGATTACAAATTACTTATTTTTTATGAAACTTGGACTGAAAACATTTTAATTCTATTCTTTATTTGGTTTCACGTTGTATAGTTAAATTCATCGGAATTAGGTAAAAAAAACCATTTTATGAAACAAAAAAAAACACTTCATTTTCATAAATCTCCTGGAAAATCTAAGTAATGCGCACAATATTTATGGACGGCCCCTGCTTATTTCATTTGACTTTTCCCAAAATCATAGTAGCTGAAAATCTCATTTCCAATTCTCCCCAAAAACTTTCGAACTTTGTTGAACTTTACTAAAGAATTTTGTCGCTCGCACTTCACAAAGATTACATTTTTCCCCGTTAATATTGGTATTTCTTCGTTTTATTACTTCATTAGTTCTCCTCACCGGAATGAAGCGGAAATGACCGTCCGGTCCCCGTGGCAAAACAGCCATAGACTCCAAAAATCCATCTCCTCCTCAACCCATGCCAACTCACAATCAATCGACTCAACTCAAACAATCAGTCGTGTAAGTAATTGAATCTTTGAATCGGAACCCGAAAAAAAATTCAATTCCTCATTTTATGATTGAAGTGCGGTAATTTTCCGGTTTCCACTTTTCCAGTTCCACTTGAAACACAGCAGGTGACAAATGTTTTTAAATTGGAAGCAGAGAAAAGAAATTAATTTTTTTGGAAAACCTCATCAAAAAAAATTTCATGCCATTTGCCATATTTCCATTTCCATTTCGAGTCTTCTGAATTGTGTTTTGTTCTTAACGGATTTTCATAAATCCGTTACTTTTTAACTGACATTTTAGCACACTTTTTTGCAACGATGAAAAGTTGACATATAAAATGAAGCTGTATCAAAAAAGACAGATTTCATATTCTGGAGAAAACATGACAAAGCCAAAAAGCGCAAAGAGTCGAGACGAGACGAGACAAGGATGGCATGGGGAAAAGATCTCATCTCAAAAAATTCTCTTGTATCTTCTTGAGTCGAGTGTTGTCATTTACATAAAACCTATTTATTTCGCATTCATATTCACCCCTTTCATCATCTCATACGTCGTGTGTGGCTTGGCTTGGCTTGTATGTTGTTTTTACTCGTTGTAAAAACGCCATCATCATCAACATAAACGCTCATCCCTGCTTTTTTTATTACGAAGTTGAACCATTTCACCGAGTGAAATTGACTTTCATGTGTCCGTCTGTCCGTCCGAATATTTTACCATGTTTTCAAATTTCCAAAATCCAAATAATTTTCCCTCAACTTCTATTTACTATTTAAATCTTATGTTCAGCTACGCATCCATAGCAATTTTAACAGTTTTATTGCATAATCCACTAAATAAATAGTTTTTTTTTCTCCACAGATTTATGATCTCATTCTCATGTAGTTTGTGCTGTAACGTGCGTTTGTGATGTGATGATGAGATTTTTTCTTACCCTCGTAAAATATGTATGAAAAAATATGAAAAGCATATTTACTTTCACTAAACTCGAAAAAAGTAAAACAGCTTTCATTTCATTCATGCCGGAAGGAAGGAAGCTTTTGCTTAAGAAGGGAAAAACTAATTCTTTCTTAAAAGAAAATGTGAAATTTTCCTGTGAAAGAAAGAAGCAGAGGAGGAGGATGAGCAACTTTTTAATAATCAAAATAACGGCGGATTTCGAATTAACGGATTTAAGGGAAATAAAGCAAAAGAAAATTTATTTACGTTAGGGTCCCGCCCTTGAAATCCGTTGAATAAGCCAATACTGCGAATTTTGGTCGAAAGGTCATTCGGTCAAAAATATTCGGGCAATTGACAGAATCCCTTAAGACCGGAAATGATGGAATCCGTTGCAAAAACAAATACTTTACGACCGTTAAACTGCCACTATGCCGAGATTTCATTACGTATGTGTAGGTATTTACATAAGTAGGTCTAGGGATGAACCAAGCACGTTTTGTTGCTCACTCGCAAAAAATAAGACGCAATCATGATCACGAAGATTAAGGGTAAAGCGGAAAGGAAAGCATTTGGATAATGAAATGAAAATTTCTCAAACTCCGGGGGAGGATGAGGATTGAGGAAGATGATATTATTATTCTCGCGAAAAAACAAACAAACATTTCCAAGCATTAAGCATTTAAGTAAACTACATCTGAAGAAATTGTAAGAGGAAAATGAATTATTTATTTCGCTAAAGGTGATTGTGATTACGATTGCTCCACTTTCAAGGAATTTCATTTCACCACCGACATAATATGTAGGTATATATTTTTATGGCTTAATTCCCCAACCACTTTTTTTTATTCACCGAAGGTTTCATTTCACCACCGACATAATATGTAGGTATATATTTTTATGGCTTAATTCCCCAACCACTTTTTTTTATTCACCGGAGGACACTAAAAGTGGAACAAGGCAACGCAACACCTACTGATTGGAAATGCCAAATGTCTTTCGTGTCGTATGTCACGAAGGCTTCGCGTGTCTTTTTAATGCCTTCACGATTCGATTTGGCTCTTTGCCATTTTCATTTTTGGGAAAGTGAAAGTGAAACTGAAAAACATTTTTTGGGTATTCATTAATTAATTCATCGACTTCCCAGAAAATTCCAATGGGGTTAGAAATAACGGATTTGATGGTTTTATCCACTTCAGTAAAATTAAAACATGTATTTCCAGTTAAAGTTAATGAAGTACCTGAGAAGCTTTTAATGAAATGTAAAATTTTGATAGTTCTCAATCGTGATTCGATTTGAATGTAAATGTAACACTTCAACTTTCAACCCTTTCCCTATCAGCTCAAAAGTCACCCCTTTTAATTCAGAGAAGTGAAAATGTTAATATTGCGTTTTGTCAAGTGATGTAATATGCTTTATTGGTGGATTAACATTTTGACACTTGGCATGACATCGCGATCCACAATCCACAAATATATTTTTTCAAACCTGAGCCGCAGACGCGCAGGAAAATTGAAAAAGACTGGCGGAGATAATGTAATTTTTCTATTTTCTCCCCTCTGCTCTTCCGTTTTAGCTTGGTTTTGGCTTTTGACATTTATTATTATTATTTTTTTGTGTGGAGGAACGTAAACATTGTTGTGTTGTAATGTAATGTCGTCTTGAAGATGATCCCAAATCTACACGGATTTTAAACGTGAAAACTCGACGAGGAAAATGATTCATTCGACTCGACTTAAGCTTCGTCGTAATTTCCTGGGTTTTTGCCTCGAGCAAAAAAAGGCATGAAACTTCTCCAGGAATTTCCAGACTTCCAGTTCTCGTCGTAGTAGTGAAAATGTGAAAGAGTCATAGTCATAGGATGTCATTGGACCTCCCTCGTTTATCTAATTTACAACGTGACAAATCCCCGAACGCCTGACTCGAGATAAAAAAAACTCATTTGCAAATGGCTTCCGTCCGTGATGTGATGTGAGTGATGTTATGTGATGCTGTTCCATTTTTTATACAAGTTTTTCTCAGCTTTGATGATGAATTTCAATTAAACTACCTGACTTCACATCACTCTTTCATGTTAAATAACATTTCAACCGAATCCACACCAGAGATGGGGAAAACGGGATGAACCGGAGTCATTGCCATCTCTGATCAATTTATAGAAGCACTATATTTTTTCTTAAATTGATTAAATTAAGCTACATAAATGTAATTGGTACTGCCTTTTGGCGTTTTCTTGGCACAGGGAAGAACAATCTCGAATTTCCTTTGAAATTTGCATGATTACAATCGACAATCATGAGATTCATGATACAAAAGAGGAATTAAATTGAGATTTCCTGGAAATCGGAAGAAGAAAAGTTTTTTCTCTTTTTCTTTGAATTTTCTTAGAAGGAAAGGCAATTTTAACATCTCATCTCATTCTACAATTTCAAAGGGCTTCCTTCCTCTCCTTAAGGAATCAGTTTACTTTGTCTACCTTTTCTACTTACTTAAAATTTATAAAAAATAAAGTCTGAGCTGTTTGAATATTCTACAATTTCAAAAGGCTTCCTTCCTCTCCTTAAGGAATCAGTTTACTTTGTCTACCTTTTCTACTTACTTAAAATTTATAAAAAAAAATAAAATCTGAGCTGTTTGAAATATTACCTGGAAAAAAGGAATGAGTAAAGTTTTTTTTCTTCTCAAATTTCCCTCTTCACTTGAGGCGATTCGTTCAATTTCAATTGAATTTTATACGGATTCAATCCTGAAGGTATAACGCATTTTTCATGTACTTCATAACGGATTTAATTGACCATGCACACTTTTAAATTTTTTATCTCCAATTAAATTATTTTTTAAATGTACAACATCCATTACGTCTTGATTACATTTCCCTTGAAAAAAAAAGACAGAAGCTCAAAATCAACTTTATTTTCCCTGGATCATATCGGATTTATCCATCATGTCTGATTTGATTTTTACACAAAAAACTTTCACGTATTCACCTTTCCCTAAAAAATACGTGAAACATTTTTTATTTTCAGACGGAAAAGCTTTATTTTCTTCCCAGAGGGCTTTACTTGATCCTCTATTTTTCATGGGTATGGCATGCCATGGTCTGTTCCGTTCTTCTTTTCTTCTTATCTTTCAAAATCAAATGTAAATCTCCCTTTCATCATCATCATCATTCTTTCTACTTTTACCCGCTTTGGAGATTTACNATTTTTCATGGGTATGGCATGGCATGGTCTGTTCCGTTCTTCTTTTCTTCTTATCTTTCAAAATCAAATGTAAATCTCCCTTTCATCATCATCATCATTCTTTCTACTTTTACCCGCTTTGGAGATTTACCTGGTCTGGTTTAGTATGGCCTGGAGAATATATAACTCGTCCATCTCAAATCTCAAAAAAACCAGAACCAGACCAGGTCTTTGTACTTTCCAGTTTCCAGGAAACGAAGAAAAAAAAAGTTTCCTCGTGCCATGTCATGAACAGAAAGTTCGTTATGGCCATGAAAACTAAATATTTTAGAACAGTTTCTTTAAGACCATGAAAACCTAATATTTCCCACAAACATTTAACCAAGACACCCCCTAAAAATATTGTATTGATAGCTCATTTCAATTTTAATTTCTCAATGTTACCAGACGGACAGACAGACACACATGAACCACTCCATAAAACACCAATTGTTTGCCATGCCCTAAGAAATATGATGATAGTGATGATGATGAATATGAAAAGCTTTTTCCAATGAGGAAGTGAAAAGACAAACCAGACAGGTAAAGGTAGACATCTTACTTTTTACTTCCATTCCATCGCGTGAGAAGGGGAGCAGGTGTTTGTAGTTTCTATGTTCATATCCAATGCAAGCAAGAAAACTGATTTTTTTTCCTTTGAATAAGGAAAATCAGAAATCATAGAAAAAATATAATCCGAGAAGAAAGGTTCAGGGAAAGACTTTCTCATGTCAAAAAATATATATTTTGTTGGGCTTGGACGCATGACTCATTTCAAAGGGAAGTGCTAGTTCGACAGATATTTTTGCAAAGTAAATGAGTTGAAAAAATGCGTAATTTGTAATTGCTGGAATTGTTGTGAATCAGTAAATCTGCTAACTGGCGTTCAGGTCAAGTTAAATTCGAACATCTTTACCCCTGAAATGAAAACCTAAACCAAATATAACAAAAAACGAACGATCCTTTCTTTTTTTATTAAAAAAATATCTCGTGAAGGATCTGACAACCTGTCAATTATTCAAGATTTATCTTCGTTGAATGTCTCTCGAAAAAAATACATCGCATCGCGATCATGATTTCAGTCATGGTCATAGTCATGATCGTGATGATTAACTTTATTTCATCCTCAAAAAAAGTCGGTATTTTTCTTTTGAACGTGTGTAATTTGAGGTAAAAACTCAAGCACGCATCCTTACTTCCTCCAGAAGCTTTTGCAAAGTTTTCGGAATTTCTGCCACTTTTGCCATTTCTGAATGATTTAAAAGCAGGAGAATCCTAACTGTCAAGTCATACTCTGTCCATTCAGAAGATGTCTCTTTTTTTCTTGGATACATTTTCATAATATTTTTATTGTCAGAAAAAAATCCTTTTTTTTCTTCTTCTCCAGGAATAAATCCTGTAATAAGACACATTTGCTCGTGATTGTGATTGTGAGTGCGGAGTGGTGACATTTTCCTCTTTTTCGTCTTGAAAGCAAAAGCAACATTTAATTCCCGGGGGAGCCTCATTGTCATTGTCATAAAGTAAAAAAAAAGAAGACAATAGTACGACTACGACATCACTGTCACCGTCATCGTTCGTGTTTGTAGTTTGTACCGCTCTGCTCTGGTCTGGTCTAGTCTGGATTCAGAAAACTCTTTTTCCTCTTTAGTCGTAAAAAATGTATTGCATTGATGATCACAATTCACGATCATAATAGCTGAGAGTACCGACAAAAACAACAGCAACAACAAAACATTCACAGAGAAAATGTCTCTGAGTCAGGGTCAGAGGTGGGCAAAAAGGTACTGGGCTTTTTTTGGATTTTAATAATTTTACCAAAAAAAAAACTTTTCATGTGGGATTTTTATCAATTTTAAATTCACTCGAAGAATTTTTATTTTAAAAAAATTCGATTTGCCCACCTCTGCTTCAGTGTTACCAGTTACGTAGTGCCCATCTCTGCCTCTATCCCCCTTTCTTTCCCGACTTGACTTATTTTTCTCTGGCTCGACTCGACTTCCCGGAGATTTTTTTTCCTTCTCTCCGAAAAGTAAAATGAGATGTACTCAAGCCATCATCATCATGATCATGATGATCATATTCTTGTCATCGTCATCGTCAAAAATAATTTTTTTCTTACAATCGCAATCACAATCTCGCGTTTTTTTCCTTTTCTCCAGACAAGACAAGAGACACTCTTACAATCATGTCTCTGGGGATGAAGATGTCTCTCCATTTTGAAGATGTGTTGATCTTGATGGCAAAATGAAAGGAGAAAGGTAAGTGGGAAGAGAAGTCTGAAGAAATATTTTTTTCGGAAATGGCCAAAACTACTCAGCTCAGAAACACAATTGCAAATCACAATCACAATAGAAGGGATGGGGTAATTGTAATTGTGATTGTGATAAACAAAGCAAAAACTCTAATGTAAAATGGAGTAAATAACATTATTTTGAAGTGGAATGGAAATGGAGTAGACAAAAGTAAAATTGTTTTTTATGATTTTTACTTAAGCATAAAGGATTACTATTACGGTTGTGTGGAAGGTGGCGACATGATTGCTTTCGCACATCCAAAATGAAATTAATGTGAAAGTAGATAACTTAACATGAAGAGGGTAATTGATTTATGAATTTGGTGTAGTGAAGTTGATATTTGAATATTTTTTTCCAAATTTTCTTAATTACCGACCATTAAACCTTTTTTCAGCTACGTCGTTATAGCTGTTTATACCAAACCGATTTTTAATAATAAGACGATCTGAGGACCAAACTCCAGAGTGAGTCGATTATTGTCCTCATTCTTTCTAAAGTTCTGATAGATTTTATTGACATTTTTTTTTCTTTTGTTTATTTTGTTCCGCCAGGTACATAGTTCTGGACAATTGTTTTTTCCAGCCAAAACCCATATTCATTTTTTTTGTTCCCGAATTACAATTTACAATTTTCGTTTTACGTGCATTGTTTATGTCATTTATTCTCTACACTTGAATTGAACTGCTAAACCAACTACCTTTATTTTTATTCTCTTGAAAAAATGTGTTTATTGAGTTGTTTCGTTTCAGCAATAGCAATCGCATTCCATGTCAGCAATTCCAGCTCACATGTGGAGTTGGAGATAAAAAATTCTCCGAAAATACATGAAAATCATGAAAACCATAATCGTAAAAATAAAGTTACTTTACTTATAATAAGACGATCTGAGGACCAAACTCCAGAGTGAGTCGATTATTGTCCTCATTCTTTCTAAAGTTCTGATAGATTTTATTGACATTTTTTTTCTTTTTGTTTATTTTGTTCCGCCAGGTACATAGTTCTGGACAATTGTATTCCAGCCCAAAGCCATATTCATTTTTTTTTGTTCCAGAATTGCAATTTACAATTTTCGTTTTACGTGCATTGTTTATGTCATTTCTCCACACTTGAATTGAACTATCAAACCAAACTACCTTTATTTTTATTCTCTGGAAAAAATGTGTTTATTGAGTTGTTTCGTTTCAGCAATAGCAATCGCATTCCATGTCAGCAATTCCAGCTCACATGTGGAGTTGGAGATAAAAAAATTCTCCGAAAATACATGAAAATCATGAAAACCATAATCGTAAAAATAAAGTTACTTTACTTATTTCTCAGCTAGCATAGCTATAGCGGGCAGGTATTCACGAAACCAGGTTCTAAAAAAATGATAATGATGATGATGATGACATAAAAAAATCTTGGCGAAGAAAAAACAATGTACTTCATGTAATGACTCAGCCAATGTGAAATCTTTTTTTCGATGTGAAATGAGATAGAAGAGGACATAATTTAGGAAGAAGAAAAAAAATCAGTTGACAACTTTGTCTTATGTCTTGACTTGTACTAATAAGGGGTCGTCCATAACGAACGTCAGGAAATTTCTGATCTTCTTGGAAGCATTTTCCAAAATTTTAAGAAAATCCAAATAGATTTAATTTCAGTTATCATTATCAATATTGATTCTTTTTTTACGTAACTTCGTTTATGAAAGACCCCCTGACTAAAAAAAGCGTGAAATGAGCCGTGGATACTAAAAAACTGTGAGCAATACTGAAAATATGTTTTTTAAAAGCTTGTCTTGATTTTGTCTGGAGAATAGAGTGGAGTTAAGTGGCCAGAACAAAAAGGCCTGTCATGACGCGACGTGAGGGAGATCAGCGGGCGGGCTAAACATCCACATTGCTTGAATGAAAAATTCTGAGACGAACCCCAACCCATGTAGTTTATGAATTCAATTGGCCTTTTGAATTTTTATTCTTTTCCAATTTGGTTTATCATTCCACCGTCGTGTACCTGAGCTAAAAACATGTTCAGTCAGAATTGATTTTGATGTGTCTGTCCGTCCGTCTATACGTCCAAGTTAATTCACAAAAATCTGATTTTCTTTAAATTTAAAATTACAATTAGAAAAATGCTTAATGAGTTCACAGAATGAAGGTGAACCTGCGATACATCTTTCAAAAATCACTGAAATTATAAAATGAAATTTTAATTTTTTAATTTTTTTTTTTTTGTTATCTTCAGCTACGTATCTAAAAAAAGATTTATTGATGATGAGTTGATACGAGATGAATACAAAAAATACTTTTTATTTATGATTTTATACTTATCCAAAATGAATTTGTTCTGGTTGTTCAACTCGAACCGCTCCGCTCATTTCATCGACAGGGCCAATTTACTCGAAAATGGATATGACCTTGTGACCCCAAACAAACTAAACTCCAATTTTAACTCATTTCATTGATGAGATCACACAATTCCAATCCCATTTTTTTTTCTCTCCAGAAGAAGAATAGGAGAATCGACAGGAACAAATAAAGAACGACGGGGCATTCAAGGAACAGCGTGAGCTCAGTAAAGAGCAAAATCGAATGATACATTCCACCAAATCATTTCTCTGGCATGCCAAGCCAAAGCCAGAGTCAAGTGCGGTCCAAGTCCAGGTCCATAGCCAAATCTATGGCGATGCGATGGCAAAGTGGAATATGATATGGAGCTAATAAGTAGGATGAATCATGAGATGCCATTACTCACTTCACTTCAACCTCCAACTTGACTTTGACTTGGGTTGGGTGGAATCGAACTAGAAAAACTCAAGTCAATAATAACAACCGCTTTCCAATTACGGTTGAAGCTTGGTACAATGGAAAGTGGTCATAATCCAAAGCCACTATATCGAGTTTGTAGGAATGAAAGTCATGTAATGTTATCGCTTCACTATCGGCTTCATTCACTTCCTGAAAAATTGCTGGATAACTTTTTTTGAGGTCATTTTTGTCTTTAGTTTTTGGTTTCGTTTCATTACATGTACTTCCACTTCCCTACCGGAAGCCAAAGGTTGCTGCATCAATGTTTTCCGTATTGCACGTGCCAAAATTCCAATACGAAGAAGGGGAAATATATGAACATTTTTTCCAGACTTAAAAGCCCGGCTAAATGAATGCCATAGATTATCCTAAAGGAATCACTTAACGCATTTACTACTCCAGACTCAAGTATTTCTTTTTTTTGTCCAGGAAATAATCCATAAAAATGCGTTCAACTTCTCCAGGATCTGGTTTGGCTTGAACTGCACTCATGTTCCAACTCCAACAATGTTCCAAGTGCACAAACTACAAAAATGCGAGAAAGCTTTGACTATGGCAAATAAATATCCCACAGGGCAGAGATCACAGAAGATGCAATCGAAACTGTCAACCAATAGATTTATTATTTTTTTTCTCCAGAAAAAAAAATTTCCAGCCACTGACTGTAACGTACCGACCCATTATCCATGTTATGCTATGTTTGATGTTCGCCAAAAAATCTTTAAAACGACTGGAGATTCTCCAGCGAAAAAAAAAATCGTTAAAAAATTTTTTTATGTGCATTCCAATTTCCAATTGCTTGAATTGAAATTGAACTCATTGATTCATGGAATACAATGGAGAAAAAAGAGATTATTTCTTACTGGAATCCATTCATTCATTCCCCTTTTTTTCTCTAGAAAGTGGGATCGCGATTGCGACTGCAGACAAAAAATATTTATTCCAATTTCCAATTGCTTGAATTGAAATTGAACTCATTGATTCATGGAATACAATGGAAAAAAAGAGATTATTTCTTACTGGAATCCGTTCATTCATTCATTCCCCTCTTTTTTCTCCAGAAAGTGGGATCGCGATCGCGATTGCGATTACAGAAAAAAAAATTCCAGTGACGTCGACATCGACATGACAAGAAGGAAATGAATTCAAAAAAAGATTTTTTTTGTTCTCCAGAAACCTATAAGCCAAAAGCTAAGCTTTGGAGAAGAAGACAAAGTTCTGGAGTTGATATCTCTTCTTGAGGATCTGGAAAACTTCATCATCTTCATATTCATGTGAAGTATTAGAATCTCTGACTCTTTTGGTTTTTAATGCATTTTCTTCGAAAGATTCGAATTTGGTAAAGAAACCAAACCAAACCACAATTGCAATCGACAATCGCAAAACACGATCAGAATTGAGAAGGAAAATGAAAGGGAATATCGATCGAATTAGATTGGATTGAAGTCACTTGTTTTATCGAAGGAAATTGATCTACAGACTATCACAACACAGAATTGGAAACCGTGGGTGTAAGGGGGTTAAGGATGGGTTGGGTTGAAACTGGGTTTTTTCGGGGTCAAATTTAAAAAGGGGTTCAAGATGAGTTAATTGGGTTGAAGAGGGGGTTAAGATGGGTTAATTGGGTTGAAACGGGGGTTAAGATGGGTTGATTGGGTTGAAAAGGGGTTTTAGCGGGACTAAACTGCAAATTGAGGTTAAGGAAGGTTCCGTTGGGTTGAAAGGGGTTTTGACGGGGTTAAATTTTAAAAGAGGGTTAAAAATGCAAGGTTGGGTTGAAGAGGGGTTATATCGGGGTCAAATTGTTTTAAAGTCAGTTTAAAAAATAAACATAACTACAAAGGTATGGAGCATTTTTAAAAATTAGCGGTCCACTTTTGATAAATTTTTGTTAAAACCCGCTTCAATGCTATCCCTGATATCTTAAATGGTAATAATGAAAGAAGAAAATGAAAATGAAGGAATGAAGAAACCAAACCTTTTCTTTGCTACAATTACAATGGAGTCGAGAGTCAAGATCGATCGATCGATATAGACACCTTATTATCCACTTACCAAGAAGACGCACCCTCCTCGAGTTTCAGTTTTCTGATTCTGATAACGAATGTGAATAAAATGCACCCTCCACTCCATTCCATTCCCTTTCGCTTCCGGTATACATTATTATCTTGTTCTCCAAAATGAAATGCATTTGATTTGGTTTTGGTTTCGTTTCTTAAAATTGAGTTTCGATTTTCTAAATCTCAAATACCCCCAACATCAGAATTTGGAAATAAATTCTAATTTTCTTACTGAAGGTTGAAGGTGGAAGTAGTGAAGAACAATGCGTGCTTCCATTTTACAAAAAAAATCTTATTTTCCCTACTCCATCCATTCTTTCGCCTTTTATTTTTGCAATCTCAAAATAGGTCCATAAATCAAGATGAAAAGCTTGGCTTCGGTTTATGCGTTCACTAAAAGCCAAAGTAGAAGAAGAGTGGAGGAATGTAAGTAAAAGCATTGCTCCAGTCCAACAGTCTTATACGCATACAGTAACTCAAAAATTTTCGTCACTTCCACTTTCAAAGCAAAAATATCCTTTCTTCCTTTTACCGTTGGATTGGATTTGTGATATCAAATCATAACGTAACATAACCGTAATCATAATCATAACGATTGAAAAGACAAAACGCAAAATTTTGTAAACCGGAAGCGTACAACAATTTAAAGGCGCTTTTACATCTTCCAAAATTCTGTCTTGATTTTTAGGTGAATTTTCTTTCAATTTTCATAAAATTCCGATGCACAAAAGAAATACCAATATTTGAAAAAAATTCACATGAACAGGTCAAGTTAAATGATGTAAAGTATTTTAATTTAAAACGTAATTGCCAATTGCACTCATCTTCACATTTTTTTCCTTAAAAAATTAATGCAAGTCATGTTCCATGCTCCTCCCAAGGGCCACATAAACACACACGAACCACACTAGGCCAAGCCAAGCCATGTCATAACAGCAATCATTCCAGTTTTTGCTCTTCCAGCATCAATGATGATGATGATGGTAATAGGTTTAAACGCACAATTACAATTCATTACATTTGCATATCCCATTTACAACATTGTTTACTCTCAAATCATTTGTAATTATTACGTACATAAAAAAGAAGATAAATTTTTCAGTGGATATTGATTTCGATGTGTCCGTCTGTCTGTCCGCGACTATAAGCTTTTTACTTGGCTGAAATTTTTTATTTGTGTTTTTCAGCTACGCATGTGTAACAATTTTTATAGCTTTCATTACTCTAGTAAAATCACTTGTAATTATTCAAGCCCGTTAATTCGTCCAGGCACGGGAAAAGGATCTCATCATCATTCATTTAAAATGTCCTCTGTTCAGTGCCTTCCAATTTTGGAGTGATAATGGAGATTGCTATTGCCATTGCCAAGCCAAGCCAGAAGAACATAAAGATATTTTGAAGTAGACCGACCGAACCGAAAAGAACATCTTGTTTGTTATTTTGGAACAAGAAGAAGTAGCATCGTCTCATCTTCATTCTTCCTTTTCCTTCCAGATTGACTAATAAAAATGGACAGTTTTAATGGATATTTTTTGGGAGCAGCCGAACCCAAAGCTAAAGCCAAGAAAGGGCTTCGGGCACACGATGAAGACGAAAGACGACGTGCTTTTGCCATGATGCCTTTGCTTGCCACTAACAATAAATTGGAAAATGAAATGAGGACACACACCTTTTCAACTTCAACCCTTTTTGAAGGAGGAAAACACTGGTCGATGGGGTCGTACACATATAACGTTGATATGCAGAAAGCTTAAAAAACCGGATTAAAAAATTTAGAATGCGCTTGCGTCCATAAAACCTCTTTCAACTTGTAAGTTCAAAACGAGCAAAAAAAGGCGGGAAAGTTTCAACTGGTTTGAAAATTTGAACCGTGGCGCCTACAAAAGTTCAAATCCGTCATTACCCGTGATTGGTTGGTCTGCAAAATACTGGATTTTCTTGAAGGTTCTGTTCATTAAATTCCGTAACATACTTAATGAACGACTCCAAATAACGCAATAAGGAAGGAAATACGAAGATGCGTAGGATTGCTTTTTCCTTTCTTTTGAGCTACCTGAGAAAAAGGGATGTTGAAAGCATACCTTCACAATTTGGAGTGAACACAACAAAGTAAATTAATCTGTTGAAGTAATTTAGAAATTGAGAGCGGTTCAGTTTACGAGTGCAAGAACCTTATTCCGCTTAACTTGAGTGGGCGATATATCCTCTGAAAAGGTTAAATTGTGTATTTGTATCACAATCTACAATCACAATCACCTTAAGTAAGACATGCCATGGCATGGCACTAGCTTGCAAAAGAAGTTTTCTTCGAAAGATGATATTTACTCGAGAAAGAAAGAGTTTTTTTTTTACTCCAGAAGAACGGAGGAATTAGGTACATTACAAATTGCGAAGAGTGGATCTAATACGTTGTCATAAAACGTGACCAGCTGCTCAAATGTCTTTTAATTTGAAAAAAAGGGTGGCAGTCGCAGCAGTTCTCATTAGAAGAACGAAGGAATTAGGTACATTACAAATTGCGAAGAGTGGATCTAATACGTTGTCATAAAACGTGACCAGCTGCTCAAATGTCTTTTAATTTGAAAAAAAGGGTGGCAGTCGCAGCAGTTCTCATAGCCATACGTATGGCTTTTATAATGGAAGTCTGGATTTCGATGGTGTGATGATGACGATGGTAAAAGAAAAAAAAAAGTTACACTATGTCCAAGTTAAAGTCCTTCGAAGGCATTCCGCCGTTGAGAATATAATGGAAGCAGTAGCACGACCTGGTCACAAAAGTTAACGGAAGGAAAGTGCATAAGGGGTAGTCCACGAATTATGGTAACCTTTGGGTAAATCCACCGGTTTTGCTTTCCATGATCCAATGCCCATTATTTATGAACGACCCCCTCATTTATTTTTTTCTCTGACTGTCCCGTCGTAATTGCCATATCCCACAAAAACATTTTAAGTGTTTTAAGTACTTCCTTTTTATTCCTAAACACTAAACTGTTGTTTTTTCCCTCTCATTTCGTATTTTTTTCTGATCCGGATCCGTTTCCTATCCGCGCCCCGTTCATTACTTTGCAATCGTAGTTATTTGACAAAATAATAAATGATCTGATTCTTTACTTCCTCTCTCTCTCTCTGTACAAAAGGAATGTCTTTAAGTTTTCTTGATAATGCGAGCAATTCATCCTTCCTTCCTTATCGCTTAAATGAGACAATAAAAACTCTCGCTATTTTTCAAATCACCACAACCACAGCCTTACTTACTTACATCCCCTGCATCGGCATCAGAGTTCAGGAGGAAAAAAAATACTCTCGCATTTTTAATGTCAACTTGACTACCCTCAACCCCAAATGGATTTTTTTTTCTCGGAGTGAGTTCCGAATTTTTTCCTTCGATGTCATCACATCACTTTTTTTACTGGAGAAGCATTATCTCAAAGAACTAAAATTCCAGACCCACAAAAACCGAAGATGACGAAGGCGGGGGCTTTTTCAAGAAAAACCTTTTTTCCTTAAAGTCATGTCAAGGAGCTCAGGACCCCGTCTCCATTTACGGTCGACATTCGCTGTGGTCCGTTATGGATCGTACATTCCTTAGGCAAATTGCGATGCAAATGTAATTTTTTTTTGTTACAAAGCCGCATTTAATGCATTCATAGTCGTTCTCGTAAAGAGCACATTTTTTTGGCAAACAAATAAATGGGGAGCAAAGTAATTAATGACATTGTGCTAATACCCATTCCATTTATTTCCTGGAGAAAGTATTTAAGATGCGACCACTACCACTTTCCAGAAAATGAGAAGGTGGTACTGCTAGTCCTGAATTGTGTAGACGCTGATGATGATGATGATGATGATCATAATGAAGTGGAATAGAAGTTAGTGGTTTGGTTTTTTTGTCTGCACCCTTATTCCTTTCACCAGAAAAAAAATGTCTTGGCTTTTAAGTAATTTTTTTTGTCTTACCATTTGCCATACTACATACCACGCAAATTTGGATATTATGAATCATGATGTGATCGTGTGAGACAAATTACACATTACTTAAGGAAGTATACAGTTTTGATGATGAGGAACGTGAAGATGGAGAAAAGCTTCAAGACCTTCAAGAAGTTCTGGAGAAATTAATGAATGAACTTTGGTGATAAATTGTGATCTTAAGGAATGGCTTTTTTACGTAAAACTTTGGTGAAGAGCCTGACATGGGCGGCATCCGAGTCCGTTATTTTAATTTCGTGAAATTCTGAACAACTTAAACTAGAGAAATCCGTTATTTTTCTTTAAATCCATCGCATTTAATGACGATGCATCCAGCAACAAAGAAACGGAAACAGGCCATTGATCCCATCCGTCTCCAGCCTCCATTTTAATTGAATCCGCCACGGAAGCCTTGAAAAAAATCCTGATTTTTTTATTGCATGGAGTAAAGGGTCCTCCAGGGATCCTCCATCTTGTAAAGTTAAACGATACATTTGTGGAAATCATTAAACCGTCCTGGAAAAAAGTGCTACGTTTTTTTCTCTTCGTCGACGACGACGTTGGTGTGTTGTGTGGTGAATGAGACAAATGAAGCCATAAAAGGGAAAGCTCTTATTATTGCCATTGTAGTTGTAGTTTTGTATACATCTTCAGACGAAACCAAACCACGTAGAGCTTATATAGCCACGTTTACTTACGTTACGTCCGTAATGAATGTTTTGAAGATAAGGGAACACGTTGAAAATTAAACGCGCCCATTCGTCTCCTCCATCTCATTTTCTTCCAAGAAGAAAAAAAGAAGATCCTCAAACCAGAGATGGGCATTTGATGAGCTATTTTGTTCAGAAATTTGGAATTATTTATATCATTTTTAGTAAATTTAAATTATTTAAATTCCACTTCAAAAATGATTTTGAATTCTTCTAATTCCACCTTATTGATGGCGTTAAAATACCGTTAGTCGCGAATTTGTCTTCCGGAAACCACTCCTTTTGCCCATCTCTGCCCTTAACCCAGGCTCGTGAGTGAAGTGAAGAGAAGAGGAAAACAAACGCCGTTTTATCAAAGTGTTACGTCCGTAATGAATGTTTTGAAGATAAGGGAACACGTTGAAAATTAAACGCGCCCATTCGTCTCCTCCATCTCATTTTCTTCCAAGAAGAAAAAAAAAGAAGATCCTTCAAACCACAGATGGGCATTTTGTTCATGAATTTGAAATTTTTAATCTCATTTTTAGTAAATTTAAATTCTTTAAATTCCACTTCAAAAATAATTTTGAATTCTTCTAATCAACCTTAAAATCTAATATTAATGGCGTTAAAATACCTTTAGTCGTGAATTTTTCTTCCAAAAACCCTTCCTTTTGCCCATCTCTGCTTTTAACCCAGGCTCGTGAGTGAAGTGAAGAGAAGAGGAAAACAAACGCCGTTTTATCAAAGTCAAAGTGAAGCGATAGCGAAGCCAGAAGCTCTCAACTCAACGCAACTCAACACTCCTCACGTTCTTTATTTTTTAAGACTGATCTCGACTGAAACTGTCGACAAGTTTTTCACACGAGGCGGGTCTGAAGCGTTTAAAAAAAAAGAAAGTTTTTTTTTTCTTCCAAGAAGAAGTGGCGAGATATCCAAAAAGACAATGCTTATGCTTTTGTTCAAAGAAAAATAAGAATAAGAAGAGGAATGACTTTAGAAGACGAAATAACTCTTTGAATAAAATATAAACAAATCTTCTGACAAAAAAAATGTTTTAAAAAATGCTGAAAAGGGGAGAGATGTGTTTGTAGGTATTTTTTTGCATTTTGTGGGGAAAAATTATCTTAAGAGATTTGGGACAAGCCAAAAGAAAAAAAAACCGAGATGGGATGAGATGAGGATGGGACACAATCATATCGTTTTAAAGCATTTTTAAAAAGAAGTTATTTCACAGAATGAAATATATTCTCTAGGAAACTGGAAGTTCATATGGAAATATCGAGTCTGGAGAAATTCTGGACGATAAATATGTTTCAGGTAAAATTCGCTGGAGAAATAAAAAAAAATTCTCCAGGAATTTTTCCAGATTTTTTTAAACCAATTATTTTTGCTAAAAAATGAATCAAGTTTTCAAATAGGAATTTATTTTCGATTCAAATTTGGACAAAAACAATATTCTCCAGGGAATACCCCAAAACTTATTATCTGAAATTTAAAAGTCTGTGACAAGACAAGAGAATAAAAATCTCCATAATGGAGAGAAGATTGGGAGGCGGACACATTCCTCTTCTACCACTGTACATACTAATCTTGTGAAGATGAGCTCACTTCATTTACCAAAGTCACCGTTCTTGGTTCGTGCGGTGCGTGTTTCTTTCTTTCAGACAGAGTCTGTGAGCATTTACTATTTACCTCTGTAGAAAAATGAAGATGAAGAGGTCGGTACGTAAATGAAGAAAAAAATGTTTTAGGGGGACGTGGGACGATACATTTTACAAAAACAAAGGAAACCATTCATATTCATACCATCAGACCACAAACATTTTTTTTAAATAAAAACAATGGAAAAACTTTGAGAACGCGTGCGTGTGGTAAAGTCGAAATAATAAAGTACGTGTTTCAAGGGTAATTTTTCACGTGAATTTTGGAAGATTTTTTTATGCAAGAAAAAGAATAGTGAAATTACTCGACTTACTTTTCAGATGCGACAAATAAAAATTTGTCTCCGGACCGTTCAATACAGCTCCCTTTCTCGCCAATTGATTTACTGTCGATCATGATTGGAGGTGCGACTCCAGATTGAAACCATTTCCCTTTCCAGCTGTTGGGAAGAACGCAGTTATCTGTCAAAAAAAAGAAATGCACGAGTCAATTTTAATTTATGGAAATTTTACGTGTCAGCTCCAAGCTAAAATATTTTCTTTTGTCCTGGACAGATTAAAAACAAAATTTTTCCATGACCCAAATATAATGTTCCCTTTTTAAATAAATCCTTTTTTCCAATGCCACACCAAAAGTTTGAAGTTCAAAAAAATTAATTAAGACCCTGCGTCATCTGAAAGTGAAAGTAAAGCCACAACTTTCAATTTGGATCAAGGTCAGTCATTTCCAGATCTCAGCCTGTTCTAAAGACTCCAGAAGAGGAAAATAAGTTCATTCGTCATCATTGGAATCCGGAGGATCATCGATTTTCCCAGATGAATTCCATTCCAATTCCATTTGGCACAATTCACAAACATTTTTTTGGAAATAAATTTGCATTAATTTTCAGAACGGATCCCACTCTGGCCTGTTTTCATCTCCGTTCCAAAACCACAATAGAAACCACAAACTAAACTAAAACAAACTTTGCATTTCCCTTCTTTAATGCAACGCAACGCTAACGTTAATTTTCAAAACGGATCCCACTCTGGCCTGTTTTCATCTCCGTTCCAAAACCACAATAGAAACCACAAACTAAACTAAAACAAACTTTGCATTTCCCTTCTTTAATGCAACGCAACGCTAACGTAACCGAAGCCTTCCCAAAAAATTTCATTTGTCTGTCTGTCCGTCTGTCTTCAAAATTTTTGACAAAAATGTATCACCTCAATTTGAACATTTTTCTTTGACCTGAAATATTCATCCTTATCAGCTACGTCTGCATAACACCTTTATATATTTTAAGTAAATATCCCATCCCTAAGAGTGGTCTTCAAAATTCCTGTCATTACTCTTCCTCCTCTTCTTTTTGCATTTTTTTTTCATCTGAAAACGAAACCGAACCCTGTTTGTTCGAAAAAAAAAGTTTGACTGAGTTGTCGTTGTCTGTCTGTACAGTCCTTCTTCCTCTTCTCAACTCATCAGTGTGAAACAGGCAGGCGGGGAAACATCATCAATATCTGTCAACAGCATCTGACACAGACTTCACTCAAGAAAACGAAAAAAAGTTTGCGACTTGCGTTGCCTTGCGGTGGTGAATGAGAATGCGAATGGTGAAGTGAAGATGCTTTTCTTCTCCAGGTCTTTATGCATTCATTTCTTCGGATAAAAAAGTTTTTCTTCAAGGAGGAGGAGGAACGTGCCCAAGTGCTCCGAAGAAGATAAAAAATGCAACTTTATTTGGAGAAATAGCGAAACCTCGATAACACAAAATGAAGAAGCCAACGTCAGAAATAACGGATTTT
>JAHZMX010001976.1:0-18767 GCA_027743895.1 Seira musarum | reverse complement strand
GATCATTTGAAACAGGATATAGAAATTCATGACATGCTGAAATAAAATATGAATCTCGTGTTTTACGAAGAAACAAATCAGGGCAGGGTGTACAAATTGGCAACCACTTCAGCCCATACAAGTTACATCCCCAAAACACCAGCGTAAATATGTAGAGTCGACAAAATCAAGATACGAAATCAATTCATGTGTGAACTAGCATGTCATCTATATCTTCAGACCTTAAAAAAATTTCAAAGCTAATGAGGATGGCCATAAAAGAGTACGCAATTTAATGATAACAGTTGTCGACTGGAATGAATGACTAACTGGTTGTTTTTTTTCAAACTTGCATTACTTTTTTCCCAAACCAAACCACCGAAGGAATTCCTTTAATCTAAATTGCTCATTAAGGAATAGGTAGTGAATATAAGTTTGACTGGAATGATTTTGTCTGAGAAATGATTCGTTAGAGTTAGAACGCAGGTTTTCATAAAAATATGATCGAGACGCAATGATAAAGACTGGTATGATATACTCTACCTCACACAAAGGTAGCATATCAGTGGCTTTATCACTCTTTCCAATCCAATAACAGTGGCATTTCTACTTTCTACTGGTTTTGATTTGAATTCTCATCCATTGACCACCATCGCAGCGATAGGGTGTATGCATGCCAAAAACAAGACAAAGTATGTACGATAAAAACAAAGAATAAAGATTATATTTAAAAACTGAACTCGTCAATATTTTCTCGGACCTTTGTCAATTATTACAATCCATCCTGTTTTTGAACTACTTTTCATAATAAAAAGTCATAAATTGTTGAAGAAATATGTAGATTGCAATTACAAGGCTGACAATGAGATGCATTCATAAAGAAAAAAAATCATGTTTTTGCATGTTCGTCTTCATAGGCACAAGTAATGGCGAAACTTGTATACAAATCGAACGCGATCGACTTTACTCGCTGAAATCAAATCGATTTCAAGAAGTATCTGGTGAGAAGAATGAAGTGAAGCAGATAATGATACGACAAGTCCTCTTTTGTATTGGCAATTGTATTTTACTAGTGAATAATTTACAATAACAAGTTGCAATACAAAACGTTTTCTTCGAAGGCCGGATCTAACTTTATCCCAAGATTACCAGTCAGCTCGCATTTGCATCGCAAAAAAAGAGGTTACTGTCGGCCGTTCGCTGGCAGTTTGCCGGCGTTAGATAGGCTAATGGGTTAAATTACCAATACATGAATAGCGAAAAGGTTACAAGAGCAAGGTTACCCTATTACGCACTGATAAAAATTAAAGAGAAAAGAGTGATTAAGACAAAACCTGAAAGAAAATGACCAATGGCCAACCCAGCCTCTACAAAAAGGGGGTTTTAATGCGAAATAATAATGCATTTACAATTGAAAGTACCTAGTTATCCATAATTACGCATTATAATTCATTGCAATTTTTTTATTCAAAGAATACAAAATACTCTTCAATTTCCTTGAAAGGTAAAATAGTAATGTTGTGGAAAAGTGTGAATTTGTGAAAAGGATTTTCATTTTATTTTCACCTTGCTTATGTATGTTTTCGCTTGTACAATTATCTTTTTCTTGATGTGTCCCTTCACGAGTAAAAAATGTGTCTGCCCATGTTGTCTTTAGGGTGGTCATCAAATAAACAACTTTATGCATTGTCGTCCACACCTAAAAACTTTGAGAACACTTACGCAATGGAAAAGACTGTGCTTTTGAGAATTTATTGTCATTCTAATTTCCCAATTCGTCTCGATGAGACCAGACCAGATTCAAATCTGAGAAAGTCCCAGACATTGCAATCTTGAACTCTACTCTAACAAATTTTAGATCATGATTTTTCTCTGACACTGACAACACTTGAAAATGTGGGAATAAATATTGATATGAAAATCACAAGATAATCCGCATTTATATGATTATGAGAGGAATAAAATAGGACTTTTACACCTGCGTGAAATAAAGAATAGAAGAAAAAAGTTGATGAAAACGGTGCCTTTCTTTTCTTAAACAGGTTCTTGTCTAAATTCAGTGTATGATTATTATTCGAGTTCGTAATACATGGATGAATGGAACATGTGTTCGTGGTCACATAAGTTGAGACTTTATACGAACAGCACAATTGTAGTCATTACCATTCACAACCTCATCAAGAAGTGAAGTTGCATGCATAATAATTCAGTTTCAAAAATCTGAATTTGTTCGAGAAAAAAAAACTTGAAATTTTTTATTCAGGGAATATATATAAGTATATTCCATTTAAGCATCGATAACTCTTGACACTTTAGATGAACAAGAGACTCGACTGTTTAAATTATTATCGTAGTAAGTTCAACCTAATCCCTGTCGGGAGGGAATCGCCAGACAAGTGAAGTATTTGTACATGCAACTACAACAACAAAACACAAACGCCCGTTTTTCAAGAGTGGGTTAATTTGAATCGATATCTCGTAAAAAAAGTAGTTAAAGGTATGATATGATCCACTAATCAATAGTCGGGTACTACAGATGTGTTGCTTTCAAAAATATAGCTTAAGGGGTTTGGTTCGGTGTGTAACAAGGAAGCAAAGACGTAAATGAATGAGAAGCTGTTAAACTGTTTATTGCTCATTATATTTATGCCAAAACGTAATTCATTAGCATTTCTAATTCATACTTCAGGATGCACATAATTAAGATGTGCCAAAAAAATCATATATTTTTATTCCCTTTACTCTGATGGTTGACCTTGTGGAACCAACAGCACCGCTGACCTATTCCTTGAGGGATTTGAACAGACACACGCGCGTCATCAAAATTCATTCAGGATTTAGATGAAGAAAAAGCATTTTTAATGAGGAGTGCTGCGTGAAATCTTAATTTACTTTTAAATAACTTAAAAAATTTCTTTAAATTCTAAAAGGTTGCAAAAAATCCCCTGGAAAATGCGAGAACTCAAACCCAAGACACCTATTCATTTTGCACTTGTTGAATCACCGATTAAATGCAGCCTGCCGTGATTGATAAATCCTTATCAACATATCAACACGGTCGCTTGCTGCTCTAACTTCAGGAATTCCCACTTTTAATTAAAGAGAGCAAGTAAAGAAAACAATTAATCATTTTTCTTTACGCTTTCACGATTTTCAATTTTTCATTACTCATTACTCATGACATCTACACCCAAAATTTATTGCATTTTTATAATAAACGAAGATGATGATGCCAATTAATTTTTGTTTTTATTATCTTCCCCCGTCTTAAAATACACTTGTATGAGTAAGAGGAACAGGTATAAAAATTATTGTAACCATTTATTTTTTTCTTTCTCGGGGATCATGTCAGGAGTAGGTGCAGAGTGCGCTTCACATGATAAGGAAAACGTGTACTGCAAACTCTTCTTATTCTTAACTCACAGCAGTTGTTCGAATAGAGGACCGGTCACACAGCAGGCAATTCTCACTGACTTGCTGAGCTCCTCTCGGTATTTTTGAAAGTGACCCTTGATGATATGATTATAGTGATAGTATTCGTTCATCATTATCATTTAAGCAATTTGAAAGCATAAGCTTGAGGACGACGATATAACCTTCGTGTGTTTATTTACTTTGTACCAAAAATCGCATTAAAATTTTTTCACTCATAACCGCGAAAGGTCTATTCAGGTCAAGACATTAGCTAAATTAAAACTGCAACTTATTCGCTTAATTGGTCAGCTTATTCAACATGGTTTGCAAAACGGGTATGAAAAATCTCTTTAATGCAAGTAATGTAAGACCGAAAACATCTAAAAAATTATTTAGGATTAACGATTACTGCTCATAACTACACTGGTTTCGTGCATACCAAAAAGCAACAATTAGGCAGTTATGTATACATATTTCCTGAACGTAATTTTTTAAAACCAGCCCCGTGCCTAGCATTTGCATGGTCATATTCTGTACTTCTTAACTGAAAGTACATGAAAAAAAAATCTTGAAAAAATCATAATTGCTATTATGAGTTCAACTATCGTTCTCAAGTAATTCTCTTTTGTTCGCTAATCATCATACACGGATAATCATCATCATCATCCTTCAAAATCATAGCACCTGCAAATACCTACTCTAGATCAGACCAGCGGACGAGACGAGATCAAGAGCAAAACTGACTAAAGTGGGTATCATTCTGAAATGAGAAAAGTAAACTTGTAGTTATTTTTTCTTTAAAAGATTCCGTTCTGTAAACAAAACTTTTTAAAAATATAGTCCCACTAACATAACCCTACCCTATCCCACATTTTTTCAATTGCGTAATATCATTCTTCAAAGGATGTAATGTAAATAGTGCAGAACATGATATCAGCGATTTAGATATTCATCAGAATCATTTTAAATCTGACGAAGCATACATAATTATCTTTGAGTTTTCATGAAGTCATATGAGACGTCCTGGATGCAATTCCTGTATAATAAAGTTTCTTTTTCGTTCTTTTAGTGTCGTTGACACTGACATCGTGCCAAGACAATTCATGTGCGATTGAGGTACACTACCAGCATTGAATTTCTCTAATGCCTATAATGCTAATGAATAACTCAAAGGAAGAGTTTCATAATGCCCCAAAAGCACATTTTATAGAATCCATTATAGGTATGTACTTTGCATCTTTTTAATGATATCTAATCGAATAACTAATCAATATAAAACAAACACTTCTCCTCCGGTTTTATTAAACGATTGGGCTTGGCAAATCAGTGGTTAACGTACACACAAAAGGGATACTTATTCATGGATTAAGGAGTACATGCAATAAAGATAATATTATGATTCGGCTTTTTCGAGTGTTTAAGACAAGAGTGGTTTATGTGCCAAGAAGGGATGGTTTTGAGAATCTACAAGACTTAATTGGTTAATCACGACTGCTGCCTCGGGGTTTTCATTATTCAACTAAAATGGGATACACCTAAAGAAATTTAATTTTTTTTAGTAAACCAAGAAGGATTTCCCTTTGAAAGCTATATGACTTTCTACAGAACGTTTCCCTTTGCGTAGAAAGAGGAAGAGATGTCTAACTGGTTGAATAATTGAGCTAATGACGCATTTCTCACAAACAGTCAAATTGATCGAATGATGTGAAGAGGAGAAATTGATGACTTTAAAATCGAATGGTTAGGTAAAAGTCACAGACACAGCTTGAGTGGATCTACTAGGTATATCATATTTGGATTTGGCTTTGTGTGTATAGCACATGATTTGCATATTTTAAAATAAATATAAAATTCTTATTTCATACAAAACCTTTAAATCCTTTTATTCCTCTCTGTTGCGCAAATAAAGAATGTGAAATGAAGTGAACCTGCTTTTTATAGGGATAATACGATTGTGTCCTGTCGTGCTGTGCTGCAAAGATTCACTGTAATTTCGGCTCAATAAAGCTGATTTTCTCCCGTAAAAAGCAAAGTAATATTCGCATTATGGCTTTATTTTTATGAGACTATTTTCTAGACATGCATCTCAATTTGAATTGAATCACACCCGCAACAACGTTTCGGTTTGTGGACCAGACCAGACCAGAAGAGAAGAGACCACACGCACAATAAAGAAAATGACAGACATGCTCTTCAAAGTAAATTAAAAGGGAATAGAGAATTTTTTCTTTCATTTTCAAGAGCAAAATCTCATAGTTTNCTGATTTTCTCCCGTAAAAAGCAAAGTAATATTCGCATTATGGCTTTATTTTTATGAGACTATTTTCTAGACATGCATCTCAATTTGAATTGAATCACACCCGCAACAACGTTTCGGTTTGTGGACCAGACCAGACCAGAAGAGAAGAGACCACACGCACAATAAAGAAAATGACAGACATGCTCTTCAAAGTAAATTAAAAGGGAATAGAGAATTTTTTCTTTCATTTTCAAGAGCAAAATCTCATAGTTTTCATTGTTTAGATTGTTGTAATAATAATCATCGTCATCCGTGCATCTCTCGGATTATGATGATAGCCATTTCATTGCATGTGTTGTATTATGTTGTTTGTGTTTCGCCAGCAATTTGCATGCATACGGGTAAATAATGACTTTGTAATAAGTACGTACGGTGGTGTGCGGTGATGTGGTGGGCTGCAGTTTATGAAGAAACTAGCGTTTTTATGCATTTTTAAGAAATTATGCAAGATGCGCTCTATACTTTCTGGTGATAGTTAAGCAGGAGAAATATGAAAATTACAAGGATTTTTTTCTGCAATCAAGTAACATCCAATAGAACGGGATTATGTGTGTTTACATAGGTACTTCTTTCTTATGTAGGTAAACTTTAGTTTCGGCCTGAAGAATAGAGTCTAGTCTGGCTTGAAATTTGAAGTATTCTTACACTTTTTATTATTATTTTAGAAACATTGAATTAGCCTTTTTGACTGACACTCAATGTCAAAATTTGGATAATCAGTGTTCGCCATCTTTTACAAAAAAATATTTTGTCTAGTCATTCAATCTAAAATCAGCAGAAGTAAAATAAATGGAACATTAGCAAACATTACAGACTTTGTTAAACTACCGCCGCATTTATAGTTGCAGGTAAAAATTGAAATTTTTTTCTCATAGGTACTTGTCTTTTGTTCGGTAGCCCATAAAAATCCAAGAATATGAACAAAACCGATATCGAGATTCATACTCAAATATGGACAGAGAAACAGTTTATTTAGCTATGCTTTCTATAAAGAACATTCTTATGAAACAGTTTTGATGCAGATGCCTTCCCAATTCTCCAATTAATAAAAAGAGTTCATGTTGAGAGCGAATGTTATTGATACATCATTTACAGTACCTCATCTCATCATTGAAACTAGGAAAGCAGTTTGAAAAGCTAAATTGGATTTTTGCATAAAAATTTTCACTTTAGCCTAACATCAAATTTTGATATCAACTTTTGCTCCGTGTTTAAATTATTTTCGTAGAGCTTGTCATACAAAAACTAACGCAAAAAATAAACTCTGATAGGTTCAGGAACCTGCGAAAAAATCCAAGTTGATTGGAGTCCGCTTTATCTTCCAAAACGATCTTTTTCCGCTTTTTATAAAACAGACAATAAATGGCGGCATTGACTTTTCATGAAGAGTATTGCTTGTCAAGAATCTACCAACATATTATGATGTACGCAAATATAGGCTGACCAGAAAGTTCCTTCTCTTCACAAAAACGTCCATGAGGTACATCCACTCTGCTGCACAACTGATTTGATTAAGCCGATATTGAAAACTTTCTTGTTAAATTCGATGATGCGCTTCCTTTCAATCAATGTGCATTCCTTCTTCCATCTCATTTACAAGGACGGTGTTGTTGACTCTTCAATGCAATGCAATGTAGTCTTGATCTTATTGACAATCTATGTAAATTAAGTGAAACTGTCTATTTTACATAAACTGCTGTCTAAATGAAATCAAAAAGACCCTTAATTAGGGGCTTGGGTTAGACGTCTAACGAACAAGAAAGGTTAAACGTAAATATCGTACCAGAAAGTGAAATCATTTGTCATTAGTTATTAGCTTCAAATCAAACCTATTAATTTATAGTTTCCCACATTCAATGACAGCTACGATAAAAAATACGATGTCGAAATGGAAAAGGAAATTAAATAAGCATGATCAATCACACTAATCACTAGAATAAAAATAAACTGCTAAAGCAATTTATATTATCGTCAAGCTCTATTTGAGAAAAAAATGTGTTGGGAATGTTTGACGTAATGCATAATGCCATCAAAATTAATAAATTCTCTGTTTTTTGCGGGTTCTGTGATACTGATTTCTAAGTCGAGTGCTAAACGAATCCACATGGGCTAAGGAATATTTTATCTCAATTTATTTGACTTGAACAAACTGAACTTAAATTTTTCGACAACTCAACAAGTTTTTTGATCAGATATCGATGAAAATTCTCACCTTTTTATTTACAATGCACCATGTCTAGCCTGTCAATTATATCGGGTAAAATATCAGAGAAAAAATTCAAATGCAAATAACGATTTTCGATTCAAATCAGTGACAACGCAAAAGTCTGCAGTATGTACTAAAGGGCAGACATAACATTTCTATCAGACATTTTTTTTGCAGTTTTACCAATAATTTTTCAACACATGTTTCTTGTCATGTTTACGTGTGTTATTTGCTATTTAACTTTCAAGCATTCGCAGATTTTTTGTTATTAAAAATGGGACATTCCCTATTCCGACTTAGAAATCCACCCCGTCTGACTTTTGACATTTAAAAAACTTTTTCATGAGGATTCTTCGTTTCGCAAGTCTTTTTACAGTTTATTTTTTGTACAAAAACCTTTTTATAAGAACCTATTAAAATATGGAACTCTATCTATTGCTAAAGCTCAATGCATTGTATGCACCATCACACTTACTTATTGACTGGTTCCATGCATTTTTGCGTAAAAGTAACAAAAAAATATTTCGTTTGAACTGTCTAGTTACGTCTTTCACCTTTTTATCTCAAGAGTGTGAGGGGGAACTCAGGTAACTGTATAGTTCCCACCTTTTCCTGTTGCACTTTTCATGCAATATTGGTCATGCAAAGCTGAAAAAAAGTTAAAGTTTAGTCAGCTTCAAATAAGGATTTTGAAGGAACTACTCAAAGTTAAAACGATGGTTATGTTATGATGGCAAAAGATGAAGTCTACGATGACATTATTAACTTGTCGAGTTGAACGAAAGTGCAACATTTACCACTCACTTCTTTCACCATCACCATTATTGCAGTTTCTTTTCTGCCTCGAAATGGCGTTATCTTGAGTATCTCGTGGAGTATACGATGACACGATGTGGTATATAAATTATGCGTGTCTGAAATAACTGATAGTCCACGCGACGAAGACGACGCCATGGCTATATGGCTCTTTCTAATGTAAACTTTATATTCCTTCAAATCTTTCAAAGGCAATGTGCTATTGCACTCAATCACCCAAAGAACATTTTTAAAATATGCAAAGTCGTTGAGTAAAGGCTTGCTTCGGTGGAAAAATGTCAAGCAAGACGAGTCTGTTGAAAGGCACACGCTGGGCGACAAGTTGAATTTCTTTTTGCTCATTTTCTCTAGCACAAAAAAACACATTTGGCAATTGAAAAAGGATTGTCAAAATCAAGTTTATGTGCTAAAGAGGATTAAAAAATTATCTGAAAAATTGTTTTCTACGTCCCGTAACGTGTTACAGAAGTGACGTTTATTCCCATAACCGAGTAAAAAGGGGGCTTTAGTCTGCTTGAAATAATTATGAACTATTATGCTATACCTTAAAGCTTAATTCCTGATTTATATTTTCCTTTCTCTCAAACAAAGTTTGTATTCGTGAACGTTGTCGGTCGTTCATTCATGCAATGCGGAATTGATGATATTATAATGTTTAGTAAAACAATTTTCCGGAATTTGTGTAAGAGAAACGCATTCAATGTCAAATTTCCCTGCGATTATAATATTCTAATATCGTGTTATCCACGAAATAATATGCGAGTTGCGAGTTTAAGGTGCGTTTCGTGTGGGAAAAGTTTAGAAACTGACAATAATTCCCCTATTTCTACAACATGAAGTTGAAGGCAGGTGAAGAAGGAGGAAGTGTTTCGCAGTGGTAACTCGGCTCAGATCGATGCATAATATGTAAATTTGTACCTTCCAAAAATGCATAATGCATCTGAGAGTAAGTGAGAGAGATTATGCCTATTACGGAATCGGACGCAATGAAATAGGAAGAAAGGATAATGTCTTGAATATTTTTTTTCGTAATGGCTGTATATTCAAATGTATTTGACTGACTGACTGACCAATAAAGTAATAATGCTAATAATCTTCTTATTACAAATAAAGCTAAAAAAGAATCATTTCCTGGCGGGCATGTAATCTTTCGTACACGTTACGTGCAGCATCATCGTGCAAACTTCTCTCCACTCCATGTATGTATAAGTTATTTAATGACAGAGAGAAATAAATACCGCAAAACCAAACCACAACCTCAAACGGTTTGGATGGAAACGTTTAAGGAAAATCATGCGCTCGTTTCGTTCGGGTTTGTCGTTCATCCCCGTGTGCTTTTTATGACTTTTGGCGCTTTTCAAAAAGTGCATTGCTTTCGTGAAAAGGCATGCACTCGAAATTACATTTTTATAATGACAATATTGTATACGTCTCGAAGATCTGAAAGGTTGGACTTTTTCTTGTTAGGTGCTTGCCATGACTTTGCGGATATGGATATTCTTTTAAAAAATAAGGTATTGTTGAAAGTCTAGATTGGTTGATAAACAAATTAGTCAAATTATGAATTGGTGAGAGGCGAGAGGCAATCAGGAAAAACCTCTTGCTTTTAGCTCATTCCTGAAGTAAATTATTTTAAGATCAAGATACTTTCACAAATCTATACAAAAAATTTAAAACGAAGGCTGAAGACAGATTGGTGACTTTGTTTCACTGCTTCCCATGTTCAATGCAATTGTAGATTGCAGTAGACACCATTGTTCGCTTGTTCGAGATTATCATTTGCTACCATCAATCGACTCTTATTCTATTTATTCACAAGTTAGGTACCGCACAGGGAGACAATTGTGTCAAATGTTCTCAATGAATATAGAGGAAGTAAATTAGACGAGACTTTTTCATCTATTTGCACTAGCGCCCTTCAGTTTCATTTTGTTTTGTCTCGTCTCATCGAAACCTTTTTAAATTGAAGTTAACGCTCTACATATTTTGAATAAAAGTCAATATGGTCTTAAAGAGTCAGTGGGAGTTAAAATAGATTTAGAGTATGTACGCATGAAAACAAAAGTCTTCAATACAAATCTAGCAAGATCTAAACCATTGCACCCTTTCATTCATATATCTTCATTAGAAGCACCAAAAACCTTATCTTGGGCGAACTATCCATTTAGGTATTGTCTTTTGCATGATCGACCAGAAATCTTTGTTATTTTATTTTGAAGTTGAAAGGACCCTCTCTTAAGATTTGAAAGTAGATAAGTTCCAAGCAGTAAAGTTTCTATTTTTTTCAAACACCAACATTACTGCGGTTGAAAGCAAGAACTTAATTCAAAAGAATCGTGACGAAATGTAAAAGCAATTAAACTCATTTGCCAGAAAATACTCAAGTTTTACTTGGCAAAAACAGGGTCATAAACTCGTTCTGAAAAAAACATCTTTGATGACAGGAAACATTACAATTCTTTGTTCTCTAAATTCGAGCAAGCATCTCCACCGCTCGACTCGTTTTGAGCCCCCAACTTCGAATTCAATTACTAATAAAACTAAGGGTATTTCACATTAGTCAACACCTCGGAATTATACTCATATTTGCATATGAATTCTCATGAAATGCCCATTAAAAAGTGAGGATTATAAAATTCTAAATGTGGAAGAAAAAAAAAGAGGAATCAGACAAGCTCGTCAAACATACGAAGTCGTCAGTTTCAAATGATATGATAAGCATGGGTTAAACAACCTCCATCTCCTCATCTGTAAACATTTATATGAGATTATGGCAAGCTACTGCGAAATTGATAGGAGCAATAACAATCTGGCAAAACTACTTTTTCAGCAGGAAAACTGGATACAGCAGAAACATCATGGATGGGATGAGCATTGAGGCAAACTGCAAAAAAAGGTACACACGTCGAGTCCAAGAAGATGCATTTCATCCTGTCATTTACCTTGAAAGGACGCGATGGAGTAAAAAAGGTGCACAAAAAACGACAAATATGTACATACAATTTTTTTACTCATATACAGACAAAAGGGTTCATCATGCAAACACCAAAATCATGGATTATAAACTCAGACTTTTGACAAACTTTATGGAGAATTATCATTGTGAAATTTTGCAAATTATTTTTCATTGTTATGTTATTGCAGTAAAATCAATCACAAGATTTAGGCGAAAAAGCTTTTGCGGAACATTACAAGTTTTTATAGTCACGTTTGAATCATCGCACAAGATGTCTTTGACACCTATCATACCTACTTCCAAAGCATAGACGAAAGTATGATAATTCATACCTTCGTCTATGCTTCCAAGGAATCTTGCGGTTGTTTACTAGGAAGTATTTTGAAATTGGCGAATGAAGAGTCATAAAAAATTCCTTACGTTCAATCTCCTCTTGACCGGATCATCGATCATTTGATTTCTCTGGAACTTGTCTTGAGTCATGTTGAATGCTTCTCTTTAAAAACTGAAATCACTTGACTCAATATTTCACAACACATGAACCACAAAAAGAAATCAGTTCGTCTTGAAAGACAGTGGTATTTATGTGTACCACAAAAGAACCAATTATTGTCACGTCACAACAAAACTTTCAAAACGTTTTTTGACTTGAGCTTATGAAAGCTAGACGTGCCAGATGCAAGATTCATTATCCAATTAGGCTGTTCATATCATATCAATGAGATTGGTAAATAACACCATCCTACTCTCCAAGAAAGGTTTAGCGACAGTAAAATATTTGGAGCTCATCAAAAACTGACACTGATCCAGAAAATTATCAATTTCGCCTGTTACATAGTTTTTCTTTGAATGCCCAATGTTCACTCACTGAATCAGGGAAAACAACAATAAATTTTTAATTCTTACTTTTTCTGTTTCTTTCAGCTTGCAATTTCTGAAAGAGCAGAGAACCAAAAAACCATGAAAGGAAACAATAAAAACTTGCAATTGGAAAAATGGGATTCAATTACAAGGATGATGATGATGCCAGCATAAAAAAATAAAGTAAGGCACTGGGGAAGATTTTAAAACAATTAACTTATTCTTTTCATTTCACCCCAGTGCATAAAGCAGGATGAGTCGTTTGGGTGAAGACATGTGAGCTACCGTGTACGCTAAGATAATGTGTTCAGTCACACGGCTAATGTGATACTGAAATATTATAGGGGTAAAACGGCACGCTGCTCAACAAAGNAGATTTTAAAACAATTAACTTATTCTTTTCATTTCACCCCAGTGCGTAAAGCAGGATGAGTCGTTTGGGTGAAGACATGTGAGCTACCGTGTACGCTAAGATAATGTGTTCAGTCACACGGCTAATGTGATACTGAAATATTATAGGGGTAAAACGGCACGCTGCTCAACAAAGTTCCACTGTAAAAAACGTCTTCTTTTTTTCGAAACTTTGTAAGAATAATGCACGCAGTAATAAGTAAACTCTACTTAAGCCATGCCACAAAAACTACCCATCAACAGAGAATGCTTATTCTCCCACCTTGGCCTATCATCTAGGATTTACTTTTGAAAAGACAGGTTTTCTTAAGATTAGTTTACCTGCGATCACAAAACAAGAAGTTCTAAACTAGCAAAAAAAGCACCTTGGCTAGGCTCATGCAAACTCTTCTTCTTGCTCTATCTCTCTCACTCCTTCTGACAGACAGTCAACAATACCATGCGTAATACGAAACAATCACTGGGATATGGCGCATGTAGAACTTCCACTGAAAAAAAGTTTCGTTTGCTTCTTCGTATCAGCATTAAATATAAAAATTGTGAAGGAGAATCAAACGATGTTGCCTTGTCTAATCCATCGTTTTGTTGTAGGTTGGTTTGGTGCATTCTAATTTTTATAGATGAAATGTGCTTAGGTACGAATCAATTTCGGGTAATCTTGCTTTCCTTACTGGGCCAATCTTTATGGGTATGCATTTGATTGAAGATTAGACCTAGACCGATTTTTTTCATGAATTTCGATGCAACATAATCTGCATCTGTACTTATATCTTACTGACTTAAAAAATGTAGTAGTCAGACAAATCATTATCAAAACTTTGATTTTTCCCCTTTTGCGCACCTTGGGGTAGTATAATAATACTAATCATCCTTAATCTACCCGCTACCAAAAAAAAAAACTAACTCAACCTTAGAAATTATATACATATACATACTTTTAGGTTCATAATGTGTATTTACAATCTAAAAAATTGTAATGATATGGGAGCGGATGATGCAACATAGCTCATCATGTGAGTTCTTTGCAAAGACGAATTCAAAGTGATTGTGATTGTATTAAATGCGCGTATACCTATAGATGTTAATAATAGTAATGAATTTAATATGCTTTGGTGGGTAGGAGAGTATATCAAATATACAACGAAAATGATTGTTTGCAAGAGATGCAAGTAAAATCTAATATCAATGGACATTTATCGCACATCTTCATGTAAAAATCACCTTGCAAGGTAAGTAGGAAAATATAATGAAATATGGAATTTTTTCAAAAGTTTCGAGTGTGGGATGGGATGGCATTGTTGGATTTTACTCATTTGGCCCCACTGATTACCTGCATACCAGAAGAAAAATTCCAATGCCATATCACTTCTACTTTACACACTGATGCAGTGAATGCGACAACCTTCAAAAGGCTGAAGCAAAATAAACTTCACGAGGATGATCTACAAAAANTACAACGAAAATGATTGTTTGCAAGAGATGCAAGTAAAATCTAATATCAATGGACATTTATCGCACATCTTCATGTAAAAATCACCTTGCAAGGTAAGTAGGAAAATATAATGAAATATGGAATTTTTTCAAAAGTTTCGAGTGTGGGATGGGATGGCATTGTTGGATTTTACTCATTTGGCCCCACTGATTACCTGCATACCAGAAGAAAAATTCCAATGCCATATCACTTCTACTTTACACACTGATGCAGTGAATGCGACAACCTTCAAAAGGCTGAAGCAAAATAAACTTCACGAGGATGATCTACAAAAAGAAGAACTTTTTTATTTTAGTTTTGTCTTGAATCATCATCATCTTAAAGAACAACAATACAACAATATTATCTCGGTTTGGCTGGCATTGTTATCATTATTCATTATTGGAAAGGAATCGGATGCTATTTTCATCACGCCGTTGAAACTACTGCCTCGTCATCCTTTTACTTCTTTAAAAAAAACCCAAGCTTATTTACTTGGATTTTGCCAATCGACATCGACATACTTGTTAATACGCTTGCGATAAATTTTCAGGGCAATAATGAACACATATGAATTGTGTAGACTTCTTTAGAGTAATTTCTTCATTGTTGCTGTTTTGAGTGATCCATCTTCCCTTAATACATTTCATGATGAATTGATCATCATTACTTGGCTTCTTGATTTCATTTGATGATGATAATGAGACTTTTTTTTAAAAGGAAACTTCTGCTGACTAGGACATGACATGAATGTAGGTACTCAGTACTCATTCACTCATGCAGTGATGAAAATCGGAGAGATAGGGAGAATAAGAATTGTTAGCGCAGGAACAAAAAAACTCGATAATAGATTTAAATCGAGAAGAGAAAATACTTTTTTTTTTAGTTTTTCCTCACCGACATGTAATCAATAAAAATAGTTTTCATATATTGTATCGATTACATTACATACCTACTTACATGTTAGGATGACGTAGGCTTTGCATCTAGGAAAATGAAAAGTACGACAATGAAAAATCATCGAATTTCATTCTTTGCCTGGCTACGACAAAACTATAAGAATTTCGAACACAGGAGAAATGAATGTTGAAGGTATGTTTTGAGTACGACAAAATTGTTTTGTTTTCTTGTCATGAGACCTTCGATATAGTTTCAAAAGGACTCTCAATCAATGATTACTCTTCATTCTTCTTATCAATATCTTTTAGAAATAATCATTTATTTTACTAGTTGAACTTGTTTTATTTTTGATGATTTGAACAGAAGAAGAAAAAAAACTCTGTATGGGGTCGAATCAGAGAGAATCGTGGATCCGGATAATGTCATCTTATTAAATATCTTCCGAAATGGAATGTAAGTCAAGTATGTTATGATGGAGTATGATTGATAAAACACTTTGTTCCCCATTAAGAAAGCACGACTTCGATAGAATTTCGGTGATTGAAGTTGTGTCAATGTAACGAATCCACATCCACACTCGTGGTATGGTTAGGTTGCATGTAGCTTCTATTTTTAGATTAAGCCACACCATGATGGAGTAGGTAGCAGGTCGATTTTTTTCTATCATTCGTACATGACATTTGCGGTCAATAACTAAAACATGCTCCGTGCATTAAAATTGGACTTGAAAAGACAGTTTTAAGTCTACCATAAAGTGTAGTCTATGAATTTGCCTTGATAATGAAGTTGGGTTTCCCAACGAAAAGGGTACAACGAATTGTATGAAATTAGAATCTGGCACAATTCAATTTAATTTCGTGGTCGTCAATAAAAAACGATTCCTTGAGTCATGGGAAAACTTCAATAGAGAAATTATACTGCATTTTAATGCAACAAATTACGCAGTTGTTGTAAAAAAAGAAAACTCGTATAATTTCAGGTTGATAAGTACATCCCATGCGGCTCTTGCACTTTGTAGAGGTAACACTCGGCAAGTGAGTCGTTTAAAGTCATCTCCTTGAGGTGCACAACAAAGCCAAGCGTAAAGTGCATTATGTAGAAATAACTAACCAGTGCCAACTCGATTCTTGTAAGTATTGTGCCGGCAAAAAAATAAACCAGTAGCCTCCATTTAGCCGGTACGAAGGTAATAAGCAAAGGAAAAATAAATTTTCAAGTAAAAGAAGAAGAAAATTTTTTTTCACCTCCATTTTCAAGCTGTTTGTGGTGGGTGCCTTTATTTAACTACTCGAGAAAAGTTGGCCAGTGGAACGGTCTCTTTTGTATTTAATTTCTTTGATGTAATAGTATATCACTCTGGTTTGCTGCTGTTTTCCTCCTCCCCGCATCTTTTTATTTCTTCAAACAGAGGAACTTGAGGAGAAGAGATGGGAAAGATAGGATGAAAAAAGGATTCATTGATTATCTCGATATTTATTACTATCATTATTCCAACCACAATGCACTTTTTTCTGAATTCTTTGCATGAAGCTATGCATTCGGTTCAGTTCAATCAGATAGAGAAGGGATGAATGATTCGACATAAAAAAATCGCTGTATTTTTTTTCGTTTACTAATACACATGTCATTAATGGAGTGTGTTATGATTTGATGTGACCGATCTAATCTAGCATAATGCAATAATGGGAATGAATAGGTAGTTCCTTTTTTTCCTAGCAAAAAAGTAGTAGTTATGCTATGCTATGTATATATGCAGAAGTAAAAAAATAATATCAAAAGAGAGTATATGACTGTACCGTAACTTTTCTCTTGTGATTATTGAAGCAGCAGTGGCAGAAGTTGCTTTTTCCTCCTGTCGATTATCATCATCACATATACCCAATCAATTCCTCTCTATCCCAGTTTTTTTTGTCATGTTGCATAGACGAAATTTCTGCGGTGTGGNTTTTTTTCGTTTACTAATACACATGTCATTAATGGAGTGTGTTATGATTTGATGTGACCGATCTAATCTAGCATAATGCAATAATGGGAATGAATAGGTAGTTCCTTTTTTTCCTAGCAAAAAAGTAGTAGTTATGCTTTGCTATGTATATGCAGAAGTAAAAAAATAATATCAAAAGAGAGTAGGTGACTGTACCGTAACTTTTCTCTTGTGATTATTGAAGCAGCAGTGGCAGAAGTTGCTTTTTCCTCCTGTCGATTATCATCATCACATATACCCAATCAATTCCTCTCTATCCCAGTTTTTTTTTTGTCATGTTGCATAGACGAAATTTCTGCGGTGTGGTGAATGACGATGAAGCGTTCATTATTGTGCCTCTTGCCAAAAGATTTTTTCGGAAAAAAGTGAGTTATGCACTCTACTGCTGTCACAAAAAAAAATTATGATGATGATGTTGCACCAGCCCTTCACAATAGCAATCTGTGCTACATATTTTTTGTTAGAATATAATAGAAAAAAGTAAGGAATAAGGTTAAAAAAGTTATTTTATAGATTAAGGTGCAATATCAATAAGGACATATTACCTAAATGAATAAATCCATGTTTGGATCCGTGATTGAAAGCCTGGTTTTTACAAGTCACATCACATCACAATATTATTACGTGAATATGGCACGCAGGTGGGAAGTAGTAAAAGCTTGCAGCAAATTTTGAAGGATTCGATCAACTCACATCCTTTTATCAATGCATTATTCAAGGCGTGGCGTGATGATTTTTGTCTTGATGCATTGCAACAATCTAGATTATTTGAAGGTTTGAACAGAATTAGATTTTCTGCGGGGGAGATCTTCTTTGTTCAAGGTTGTTTCTCCCAAAAAAATGAAAACTTTTACAGTCCAAATTTCCTTACCCGTCAAGATTGTGAACAGGAGAAATACAGTTTATGAATGCAAATCCTGATTAGTTATATACTCACCAAAATCTGAACTAAAACAGGAGTAGAAAATTAAGGCCGCGCAATTTCTAGTTACGAATCCATCCTAGTTACAAATATTTGCTAGCGATTCAGGGTCAGCCACAAGCAACTTCGTAATGACCGGGAAACAAATGTTTTTGTCTTCTTAGCGTTGATCGGCTTTAGTCTTTTCTGCTTCAATTAGAGAGAAAAGTGTATGATTTAGACGTTATAATAAAGTTCCAAGTTGGGATCGACAGAAATTGATTGAACTTAACTACGCAAGTAGGCCATTTTCAGTTCAAAATTCAAGGAAAATCATACGTTTGATATAATTACTTTGTTCAACTAAGAATTACAAAACCCTTAAAGTAATTGAAAATAGTCGGGGATTAATTGGCGTCTATCAATTTTGCATGGACACGAATTTGTACAGCATTGGTACTGGACGTCATGTTCCTAAAGATGTGCAATATTTTGCATGAAATGTTAGGCATTTTTCGAGGTTCAGAATGATTCAATCGAAATTTTGCTTTTTACAGTCCACAGAAAAG
>JAHZMX010001975.1:0-12349 GCA_027743895.1 Seira musarum | reverse complement strand
CGTACTTTTTGAAGCGTTTTCTTGATGTCCTTAGCAATGTGGAAAACTTCATTTGCGGTAATCAAATCGAAATATCCTGGACAAAATCCTTGCTCCATAGGGTCCTTCTCCATATCGTACTTTCTGAAAACAATTGATGATCGGTACTTTTCCAAAAGCTTTTCAGCTTGGATGAAGAATGCTGCAGTAATGTCAGTGAAGTAATATTCGCATTTTGCCCCATCATCTAACGATAACATTATTTTTTCTAGTAATAATCGTGTGAAGGAGCCTGTTCCTGCTCCCACTTCCAAAACGCGATACGTTGGTGTGACCATGGGCTGTTTAGAGAAATAATTAGCATTTGCAATGTGTCTTGACACTATACCAAAGGCCTCGTTTGGAAAAAAGCTCATTAAACTCTCGTAATATTTTGCAGCGCTTGGTTTCTGTAAATCTTCCGGGAAAAGAATTGTGAGTGGGTCTATCTCTTTTGTCAAGACCTTGTCCAATTGGTTCGCTAAGTTCATTAACAATTTATACTCTTCTCTTTCCACACCTTTTATATTAACAAAGAATTTAAATTCTCTTTCTATATCTACTATCGATTGAGGGGTAGTAGCAAACCGAAACGTGTGTGCTTCCGATCCCAAAGCTGTCAATATCCCACAATCTTCTTTTGACAAGGAATGAAGAAAGAAGTTAATATACTGCTTAAAGTCGTCACGAATTTTCAAATTTTTAATTAAGCAATCGGCCGTAAATTGTTTGCTCTTCCTTGGCTCCCATCCGAGTTTGTACAAAGCACGCACAATTGCCAGCCGAGTTAAGCTTATCAGATTCCTACGGAATTCATTTTCATTGTCAGATAATCTGTTTACTTCTTCGAATATCTTGAGATCTTCTTTGCTGACGCCTCGCAGTTCTAAAGTGAGGTCGTGTGTTAAGTATCCTTGCATAGGACCGGGACTACTTTTCCACACTTCTTCCCAAAATTTTGGCATGGATGTAGTTTGTTGCGTTATCATACTTTCAATAAGCTTAGCTGTTGTCTGGATGAAGTCTATGTTTTTCATGTAAGCCAACGGGATACCACTTTCATCCACCAAAGTGCTATAGACCTCATTATTTTCGTTAGTTGAACAAAATATAAATAAAGATGTTAATGATTCAACTCTATTTAGCCAAATAAATTCGCCAACTTGGACAGGAACTTGAAGTTTTTTCTTAATACTATCCTTGCTGGACCAAAGCATTATTCCTTGAATCATAGCGTCAGCAATCACAGGATGAATTAGGTATTCACCATCTTTAGGCGCTTTTACTGAAAAGAGTACACCCTGACTACTTTTCCAGCAACATTCAAGACTTTGAAATTTTGGTCCAAATCTTAGTCCAACTTCTGGCAACTTTTCGTAGAATTTCTTGTTATCCGTTTTCTCCCAATTTGACTGAATGTTTTGCAAGTCAATTGGTTCCAAAATTTGTTTCGGAATGGTAGATGCCACAGGCATGAATATTCCTGAAGCGTGATGTATCCATTGACCATTTGACCCATCTTCATTTTCCTCTAGTCGATGTACATTGACTAAATATCCGAGTTCCTCTCCATTGAAATTTTCTTGATCTTTCAGTGTAATTACCGTTTGTAATTTACAAATTCGAGATTCATAAAGGGCCAATGGAGATATGATTTTTAAGCCTTTGAGTACCACTGCACTCCTTGGCTGCGTGAAGATCTCTGTGAACCCTTGAACAGTTGAATGTCCCCCTGTGAGGCACATTTCCAAGAATCCCGCACCAGGGAACACGACAGTGTTCCCAATAACATGATCTTGAGCAAAGTTTACATTTGTCAGCGTTACTGAATTTTCAAAGACGGTTTCACTCGAAGCAGTTAGAATCTTGCTTCCAATAAGAGGATGAAGTTTTGGCTGGATCCTTTGAACATTTGTCCAAACTGACTTTCTGTTGAATGGATAGAAAGGCAATTTAACTTTTTCTCTGTTGTAGAATTGATCAAACTTCTCCCAATCAATCTTTCCTTTCCAGTCAGACAAATAGAGTTTTGCTAAACTGTTCAAAATTGTTAGCCAATCTCCTTCTTTTCGTCGTAATGAAGGCAAGCATGTTATCTTTTGATCTTCTATGTTTGTCATTGTCAGTGCCAAGAGTACAGGATGAGGACCTACTTCCAAGAATAGGTGACATCCCTCTTGCTGAACCACTCGACAAGCATCAATGTAGCTCACCTTTTCTCTCGTGTGATTTACCCAATATTCTGCGTTAATTCTGTCTACATCTACTAGTTTCCCCTCCATTCCAGAAATATATTTTGGCAGATCATCATTAACTTTTGGTTTCCTCACGGTTGACGCCACCCTTCTGTAGATATCTAACATTGGGTCCATGTGACGTGAATGGAACGCATGTGTTGCCGCTAGAATGATTGTTTTTAAGGATTTTATCGTACAAAACTTTGAAAACTCTTCAATCATTTCAGAGTCACCAGCAACAACAGTTTGAGAGGGCGAGTTTAATGCAGCGTAGTCAACCCAGAATTCGGGAATGATTTTTTGGAATGCAAAAATTGTTTCATCCACTGTCTTCTTGTCCGCCTTGATAACCAGCATTTTTCCTTGGGGCAGACTGTCAATAAGTCGGGATCTCTCTGCAACTAACGTCAATGCATCTTCGAAATTCAAAGCACCTGCAGCAACAGCAGCAGTGAATTCACCAAGAGAGTGACCCAACACGTAGTCGGCCTTGACACCCCACGACTCCCATAGTTTTAAAAGGCAATACTCCACCACAAAAATTGAAGTCTGACTGTACAAAGTTCTGCTCAGCTCTTCCTCATTGCTTGTTTCATTCGACCAGAGTATGTCCTTAATGGAAATGTTATACTTCCTTTGAAGAACCTCGTCGCATTGATCAAAGCTATCCTTGAAGACTGGTGACGTTTCATAAAGCTGTTTCCCCATGTTGGGGTATTGTGAGCCTTGTCCAGTAAAGAGAAAACAGAGTTTGTTTGCGGATGACTGAACATCTTCCTGCTTGAACGATTGTTCTTTCAGGATCTTTGTAGCTTGAGAAAAATTGTTCGCAACAATTACTGCTCGATGGTTAAATGTGGCCCTGCCAACGTTTGCAGAATATGCCATATCTGCAAAATCCTTTTCGCTATCCTCGTTGTTCTCAATTTTTTCGGTGAATACGTTCAAATACCTTTGAAGTAGCTCACCCATTGCTTCAGATGATTTGGCAGAGACTTTCATAATGTGCAGAGGACGTTCAAGATTATGTTTTAGCTTAGGTTGCAGAAGAGCTGGGGGCTCCTCAATGATTACATGTCCATCCGTTCCGCTGATACCAAAAGAGCTAACACCAGCTATACGCCGTTTTTCATTGCGTTTTGGCCAATGTAATGGAGTCAAAGGAATTTGGGCTGGAATTGCGTTTAAGTTTATGCTGGGATTTAAGGTATCCAAGTTCAAGTGTTTGGGGATGAGTTCATTTTTCATAGATAAAAGAACTTTTACGATTCCCGTGATTCCTGAAGCTGATTCCGTGTGGCCAACATTGGTTTTCACAGATCCAATTATAAGTGGTTCCGTCCTTTCTTTGGAGTATACCTTAGTGATAGCTAATCTCGCAACGCCAGTTCCATCGCCAAACTTTCACCATGAACCGTAGGTGTTCCGAAACTTTTTGAAACTCCTTCTTGTGTAAGAGCAGTCCCTCTCACAAGTCCCCAAATATTATCGCCATCTCTCACAGCATCCGAAAAACGTTTCATAATAATAGCTGCACAACCTTCCGCCCTAGCAAAGCCGTTAGCGTTGGCATCAAATGTCTTGCACCTGAAGTCTGGAGAAACCACATATTCCCAAAGATTCTGATCAAAAGGATGGAGAATCAGATTGACTCCAGCAGCGACTGCTAGGTTGGAATGACCATGTCTGAGACTTTTGCATGCCATGTCAACTGCAGCAATGGATGATGAGCACGCACTTTCCTGTGTAAAGTATGAATAAATTGAAAGCAAAATTTCACACAAGAAAATTTTTAAAAATTAATACCGTGCCAATGCTTTGCCCCGTTGTTTCGAGGAAATGAGATATTCTTGCTGCAGATGAAGCAATCGAGTTGCCTAAATATCCCCGAAACGAGTCCAAGTCTACAGCGCGACAACAGATATCTTTATAGTCCTGCAACTGTGGCAACAAAATCGTAAGAAGTGAAGGAATTTTTTGGTCCCCTAGAAGCACATCGAATTACTTATTTCATTTGTTTCAAATTACCCATGACCCGACAAATACTCCAGTTTGAGTTCCCTTTAACTTCTGTGGATCAATCATTGCATCCTCAATTGCTTCCCAGGTTACTTCCAACAGCAATCTTTGTTGTGGATCCAGATATTCTGCCTCTTTAGGACTGAGAGCAAAGAATTTGGAATCGAATTCGTCAATTGCGACATTCAAGAATCCAGCTTCCACGTTACGATTTTTGCATGGAAACAATGAGTGTTCTTTGGTCCATCTGAAGTTGGGCACTGGCGCGATAGCATTTCTTCCATCTTTTAACAGGGACCAGAATTCATTCTCATCGTTTCCGCCCGGAAGTCTGAAGCTCATTCCAATAATGGCGATGGGTTCAGTTTTGTAAGGTTTCTTTAGGAAAAATCTGTCATAATCAATAGTGCTCTCTACATCGTTTGTAAAGATGTTCCAACAATAGTCGACAATCAACTGTGGAAATTAAAAATTCACGTACATGTTTTAAAAAATATGTAATCAAGTAATCGCACAGTTTATAAGCACGTTTTCCAACTCACTTGTTCATACGGCCCAAGTTTTTGGAAAGTTTTGTTATGGATCTTGTCAAAGCAATCGAGTGGATGGATGTCATCAAAGAGCACAACGGAAGCACCAGATGAACTGAAAAAAAACCTTTGATGGTATTACAAACGTTCCGACATTATAAGATGCTTTGTTGGCAATTTAAATGTTATTCCTATCATTACCCCTGTTGACTGCCTTTCAAATACAACTTAGAATTGTATTTCGAATCGAGTATTTGCATTTTCGGAATGTTATTCTGTATCCAAGCATTGAAGCATTTTTGGAAGTTTCCGTTCAATCTAGGTCCAATGTGGTGGGAAAGCTTTCCCAATCCTAAGTTAAATTCTAGATTGGGAACGTAAAAGTAGATGGAAGGGTCCACATCTTTAGTTGTGTTCAAATGTGCTGCTGCGAAACCGTCATACGTTCTAAAGATCTCATCACTGTTTTTCAGTACCTTCAAAATATAATTAGAATTCTCAAGTTCTACAAGAAATGCAGGCCGACCAAAAGTTCAAATTAGTAAATCCTGAATGTAAACTAACCAATGCTGTAGGCGAAAGATAAACACATTTGTCAAATGCAAGGAGAGAAAATGCCTGAATTTTTGCGTAGTCCTCCAAACTTATTCCGTTAGGACTCTCTTGTTCGAGTAGCAGAACCAAATCAAATGCCCTTTTCAGGTTCTCTCTAGAATTTATCATGAAACATAAATGTGTCAATTTTGTAATTTTCATTCAATTTCGCAATTTTCATTTTACCTTAATTTATCGGTTACGGCCAACGTTGTAAATACGACCAACTTCTTTGCAGTACCAACACGCCGTAAAGATCTAGACAGAGTTATAGCCTTGTTAACCAGCCCATTCTCAACAGCACAGGTAACCCACGCCTCCATCTCTGGAAAACGTGAAATCGTGAAAGTCTTTTTAAATGTTTTGAATTGGAAACGTTTGTATAGAACAATAATGCAAAATGCAAGTAACTTTGCGGATTCGAATTGAATGATTTTGGCTAATGAATAATTAAGACATCAGTTCCATCCTTTTATAGATTTTAAAATAGATCTAGGTCCTCATTTCGAAACCATTAACGTTTTTTTATTGTCTGAGAAGCGTGATGTTACTTTATTTAAGTAAGATAATGTGGAACAAAGTAATAAAAGTTGGATGTTCCAGTTCATATTTTCACATACCTACACCAACTAACGAATCATGAAAACCCTCCTGTTATCGAAAAATGACCATCCGACTACTCAACCAGTGGAAAGTAGAAGCGATTGAAATTTTTAATTAATTTCTGTTGTTAAATGTATCAATACTACCAAGATAAATTCAAGGTTTTTATGTAACTTCCTAACTAGTGCAGAGAAAAAGATTGATAATGTGATAATTATGGTGAATGGATAATGAAGATGCCAGGTGCCATATTTTTAGTTCACACGCTTAAGATAATCGGATGTAATAAACCCTAGTAAGTATTTCAAATATTGCATAACCAAATCTTGATTCGAATACATTAGGTAAACAGAGCTGTAAGCAAAATAACTAAAAATGAAACGCATAACTTTAACATTCATGTTTCGCAAAAAAGAGATATATAAGGTGGTTGAGATAAATTAAAAGTTCTTGAAATGCATTAAAAAATTATAAGTGTCATTCAATAACTATTTAATTACTTAATAACTACTGAATCCTAATAATAGTAAATAGTAATAATATAATATTTTTTCCCTAAACGAGAAGATCAGCGGTCATCATTCCATTCAATTCCACTGTACGGACGGACATACGGACTTATAAAAAATAAGTACTTCGCTAGTTGTTTAATAGCATCTCATTTCGTCAAATTACCCCAGTTTCAATTTTAAATAGGATCTTGATTTGTTTCTTTGACTTTGTTAGATTCTTATTGCAGAAGGTTTAACGAGGAAACGATTTCCCGGACTAAGCTGATAATCTTATGACGTCAAACAGAACAAGAATTTTAGGCTTTATTCAGATTATGAAATCACATATAAACATTCGAAATTGTGATGAAATTCTTAAACAGGTTTATTTAAAAAAAAAGCAGGTTTGTTGTCACTCGATTTCATCTTTCCCGATTCCGAGTGGTACTCGGTGGTATTAAGGAATTAAGCGTTATCAAAATATTGATGAGTAGAAACTTCTCCGTGTTGATAACAACTGGATAATGACTTTATACAATTACCTAATTATTTGATGGTTGAACTATCGGTTTTTGAAATAATGTTTTTGGATTTGATGCGGCTGTGTTGTTATATCATGAAGGTGAATGCAAGTATTGCAAATTATACTTTAACGGAAAATGCATGCTAAAAATATAGGATACGGCCAGAGCAGTGTTATAAATTATAAGTTACTGTTGATTAAGTGTATATCTGAATAGGAAGTCGTGTTCTAAAAATCAATAGGTCGTTTTTGGAGGAAGTTTTGAGCTTATTATTCAAATACAAATGATTAGATATATTTTAAAAAGAGATAAATTAATTATGGGATATTTTACTCTAATGAATACATTAATTTGAAAACAACATTTTCTCAGACGTTCTCTTTGAAAAACTTACTCTTCGTCTTCAACATTGTTCTTAAGTACTTAATAAAAAAGACACGACGACGACCAATTTTGAATCAATTTATTTCCTCATTAATGTCATCTATTCGTGCATTTAAAATGGAGCAATATACATATTAGACAACGAACGGGAACGTTTTAGATAAATAAAAATACTCTTGTTTGTTATTCTCTTTACACGTGCAAGAGCTATTTTATCGAAAATGAGCTACACATGCACGCATTCGCTGGATGGATGAGCTAATACATAATTAATGTAACAAAGCTGTTAATACAGCTGTAGCCACGTAGCTGAGGAAGGGTTACCGACGAGATAATTGTGCTCAGAAAACTGTCTCAAGTTCCATTTGCTGTCAAAGGAAACATTTATTTGTGGTTGAGCCCATTAATCATTCTTATTATGAAAGTCACGAATGCATGCATGAAAAGAGTCCGAAGACCTTTCGAATGAGGTATGGTATCACAAGCTTTTTCATTAAAAAGTTTTAACCGCCCGCCGTCGTTGGCTGTTTGAAATTTTCGTTATTTCAAAGTAACAGTTCCACCCAGCTTTAAAAGGGTTTTCGAATAAGGTATCACACGCCATTATGTTGCATTGAATTTTTTTAACGGCTTCCTGCCGTTAAAAATTTTCGAAATTCTAAATACTCAGTTTTATTCAGTTTTGTAATTTCAACCGTTGACCCTGCCGTTAATATTTGACCTAAAATTCTGAAAAGAAATAGGTGTCATTCTCAGTACGCAAGGAACCTTGGTTCCAAGTTTGAGGTTAATAAGTGACCTCTTTCGAAAGTTATTGTATACACGGACAGGAGGACAGACGGTCACATCAATCCTAGCTTCGCAAGCTCAGCACGTAATAATGCACCGACTATGAATAGGTATGACATTTGTTATGTAATCTAATATCTGAGTGATATGTTGTGCGACGGAGATAAGAAAACGTTTAGACAATCATTCAATTATTTTAGCACATCCTTCTTCTTCCTGTTTTTCATCATTAAATAGCCCAGTAACTTTTCCAGACAGTCAGACCTGGACCAGGACTGAAATATTAGTCATCCAAATTAATAGCTAGACATATACAGCATTTAAATTCTGTATAAGTACATATTTAGGTTGGGTTTCGGTAAAAGGGGCACACTGAGACTAGGTGCATCTGATAGAACTCAATCTCCTGAATCGAATGGTGTGGCACTTGGGTCTCCCAGACGTTAGGAAAGTGGTTAAAACGACCTCCAAAGTTAAAACGACCTCCACAGGTAAACATTAATATTATGGGGTATTTTGAGATTTTTGGGGCAAGGTGTGACAAATATTTGGGGCAATGTGAAACACACTCTGGGGTCAGGGTGAAGCAGTGGCCGCGAATGTAACCTACCATAGATGTAACCTACCTCCAATCCTATGTAACCTGCCAATTCCCATGTAACCTACCAATTTCTATGTAACCTACCAACAAGGGTTTCCTTGATTTTGGTTAGGTTAGGTTAGGTTAGGTTAGGTTAGGCAAAATGTTTGGCAGTTTAATGCAAATGCTACAATGACTAGAAGTGTATGAAACACCCTTTAACCTAACCAAACCTAACCTAACCTAACCAAAATCAAGGAAACACTCATTGGTAGGTTACATATGAATCGGTTTTAACCACTTTCCTAACGTCTGGGAGACCCAAGTGCCACACAACTCGATTCAGGAGATCGAGTTCTATCAGATGCACCTAGTCTCAGTGTGCCCCTTTTACCGAAACCCAACCCATATTTATCCCACTTTCAATTTCTTTTTCTTTTCACTCGAAGGATTTACATTTTACAGTAGCATTCTTCATGGGTAAGTATTTTTATGCATGTAGTTGACTGAGGCTCAAACTGCCTCTGTCCTCAATTTGGTAGATGCATAGTAAAATCTCGTGATGCGCTTATTCGTTTTGAGAGCAGCAACAGAACATTATGTATTTACTTTACGACCCGAATGTCCTTGCAGAAAATGCAGTTGCTTTGTTGTCTACACTTTTTGCGAATAAACGTTTCGCAGAAAGGAGCAACACGCAAAAACGTTTGCGCATGAATACCTATACGGACTCACTATCTCTATCTATCTCTACAGGAAAATGCGATGAATTAAGAGTTATGACATTGACAAGTCAAGCCATTTTACTCTCCAACACCAGCCTATTTTTGCCACCACTACTCATTCCAAGTAAAACATTGTACGAAAATTTTGTCCAATACCATTACTATAGTAGTTAATTCACAATGCATATTAAGCTGTTGAGCACTTGAGCCACTCGATCTAGCTCGCACTTCCACATCAACATCAACGTTTCTGCCTTATTCATGAAACGAAGTTTCACCGGCTTTCACAAAGTACAAAAATCTTTTGGGTTGTGGCCTCTTATAAATACTTTGTGATATCAAAGTTCACGTCAGCATTTTGCGTTCGTTTGTGAAAGTGGTATTTGGAATTCATTTACTTTGCGGAATTAATTTAATTTGTTCGAATAAACATTTTTTTTAGTAATTGGCACGAAGGAGGTAAAGTTTTTTCATAATAATTAATAATGATTAAAGAAAATCATAGTACCATAAGAGTAGGCAGTAATATTATTTAACTAATTGATGTTAGAAAGACGATTTTCTAAAATTTGGAATAAAAAAATTGAGGAAGGGGAGCCGATTGGCAATTTTTAGCTTGGCTTAGGTACGTTTTAAATTTATTAAATAATTGTCAAACACTTTTTGAGGATTACGTTTTTAAATTAAAAACAGCATTTTAAAACAACCAACTTTTGTTTAATTAAAGGTTGTGTCTTTGTTGGATGAGCTCACTCCGTGGAAGATGGACTCGTCCGATGAGGAATTTTACTGTAAGACCAAATCAATGACGTATATTGATTCACGTTAAAGACTAAAGGTTTAAAAATGATCTAGTTTCAATCAACTTATTTTAATTAAATAGGGAATGGCTCCACGGATGATGTTGCTGGTGATACATATTTTCCGATATCTCCAGCCGCTCTTCAAAATGTGACACTGACTGAAGCTCCATCAATGCCAATGACAATGCGAGCGTTCAACGAAAAATCAATTGTCCATATGTTCCTAACAAAGCAAACACCAGAGAAGCTTCAAGATGATTTACATCAAATTGAAGACGACCTGCTTGCTCATGTCGCTGGGTCAGTGTCAAAGACTATGAACAGCTACCAATTCAATGACTTAAAAGGTGTACGGGCCATGCTGGACAAATGGATAGCCGTACAGCCTTCTTATGGAAAGCAAAGCACTGTACTCATGTCAGAGCTGGAAAGCCTAGAATTTGAGGATACCATTCCTGTGTATGTCCGAGAGCAGAACTGCACAATGATGATTTCCAAGGTGGCTGATGAAAAATTTCGGATTCAGACATTCCGTCCTTCCCTTCCGTCTGAAACTATCATGTCCAGCGTTGGGTCTCTCGAAATGGATTTCCCAGAGACCTCGGAAATCATTGAGAACACTAGTCTGCTTACATCCAAAATCTTTTCTACACATGTGTATGAAATGGCATTGGAAAGCTTCCAATTGTCGATGAAGTCTATTGAGAAAGGTGGGAGCACTTTGACTGAGACTCGAGACGTTCCGCAGCCATTCTTGGTTACCGACTGGGCGGTGGGGGTTCTGGTTCCAAGGAAAGATGCACAGGCAATATCTGTTACCAAGAAAATCAGGGACCAAGTCACTATGACTAATTTGAATTCTCGTACGTTGACACCATTTCGTCGTTCGGGTATGTGGATGTCGATTAAGGTTGTGCTTCAATTGAAACTGCTGGAGATTTTCAAAGATGAGGAGACTGCCAAGCTAGTCTACAAAATTGTGATGCTCCGGGTGTTGGTCGATGCCTGCAAGGAATATAGAAGGATGAATCAAAAGTTTGATTTGGATATTGCTAGTCAAATGTTGGCTAAAATTGGAAGGCGAGTGGTCAAGCTGAAAAAACTGCAATGTGGTGACGTGATCAATGAGATGAAGAATGAAGTGGAACGGCTAAGATCAATTGCACTGCAATACACGCTGGATATCATGACCAAACTCAGAGAAACTGTTGAGAACCTTTGGAATGGTGAAGAGGATGGGGAATTATGCGAGGTGCGTCCAATTGTCAGTTCAAAAGAGGATTTTGCAAATTACTTGGTGCACACGAATGGGTCCCTCAACGAAATGGTGAAGAGAGCGCGACAACTAATAGAAAGTCAAAATGGTTCATCCGAAATGGACATTGAGGCTATCAAGAGAAAAGTGAAATGTTCGATTGATCAGAAAGTCCGTTATGATACGATGCAGCAAATTATGTCAGGATCTGAGAGGTCAAGATACAACAACGAGAACGATAACATCTGGTTGTACGACACGGAGTCGTACATTAAAGAAATGGATGAAACTTGCGCCACATCAGAGCAAATCTTTAATTTGGCCAATGCGTACCTGCAGAAGGCGTGGAATAATTACACAGATAACCCTGTGGGATTCAGCCAAATGGTTCTTGTATCACTGAAATTGGTATATATCCTGGACAAAATTGCAATTGCCAAGCATCCTTTACTTAAGGAGTACCGCCCCAACATCAACATTCAAACTTTTGATTGCCTCCTGCTTCCTCATCGGCGTGACGTGGAGCTGCTTAACGAATTGGTCGAATATTTCGATTGTCGTGAAGCGAAAGGGACAAAGCCGATTTTGGAAAGAGTAGTGAGCACCAACACCCTTTCTGTGCGCTATGCCATGGAAAATGCAAACATGACGGCTTTAAAAAATCGAATTGAACGTGACATAGAGGAAGCAAAGCAGCGAAAATTTGCTGAAGCGGATCGGGCGCGGGAGGAGTGTCGCGACCTAGAACGACGGATGGCAGCGCTCGGGGGTTCATGTTCTTGCAAATATGAATGGAG
>JAHZMX010001974.1:0-12484 GCA_027743895.1 Seira musarum | reverse complement strand
ACCTCATATTTCCAGCAAGGGTCGTCTTTCCCAGAATCTTTCTTATTAGCATCTAATCCAAATGGTGATGAACCTCCTGAGCGACTGAGAGATTTAGAATCATTTAATAACCAACAACGTCCCAGCGTATCTCACCACACCTCTCGTCGGTCTTCAGCTAAGCAAGTATCCTTCACGACGAAGGATATCGAAGATGAGAATGAGAAACCCCATAGGGATGCCAAAGTTTCACGTAAGGACTCTCTGACAAAGTTTTTTCTGGGTCCCGAGTCTGATGGAATGAGGAGGGAAGCAATAATGGATCACGTTCTTGAATACTGCAAAAGACGTGCTTCTGCAAGGCTTTCAATTGCATCAACAAGTAACATAGATCCCCCGGAACTGGAAACTCCCATTACTACTACTAGAGAAAGCACTGGCTCAACTTATAGTATTAAAACTTCTTCAGAGAACGATTCTGGGATTGAATTCGCACATGATGACAGATCAACAAGAGATCACAAGTCAAAGTCTCCCAATGTATCAGAGTGGGAAACGACTAAAAAGATTACACCTCGGAACGTGTTTGATCATATGGAAAATGAGGTCCATACAAAACGACAGAAACATTTGTTGAACATACCTATCCCACCAATGAACTCCTCCAAAAAAGTGGAGACATCTGATTCAACTGTCGTATCAACTTCGTCAATTCAGCGCGCCCCTCAGAAAGTGCTACCGCCATCTCGCAACTCTTCGGAACCGCTTTCAACAGCTACGTCATTTTTAAACACCTCTATACGGCCATCAAAAATACCAAAGCACCAAGAATCATCTCGTTTTCATCAGCAAACTGTTCAGTTTACACCGCAGCAACAGTCACTAAAAGTGCTTACCCCATCGCAGGACAATGTTCAAAATTCCGGGCCACCTCAACCTCCGATTACAAACAATTCACAGTCAACCAAAGTGATTACCCCTCGGAATGTTCCCACTACAACTACAACTACATTCTCTACTCCACAATGTCCACAAGTTGCAATTTCGACCACCCAGGAAACACTTCATCAATCATCAGTAACAAATCCCCCTCCTAATGTGCCAACAAGTCTTCAGTTGGTCCCGGCGACTTCAACTGTTCCTCAGCAGCATCATATGAACATGGGAAATTCACAGTGTGCATGTCATCAGCCTCATGCTCCAATGACGCCAAGTATGGTTCCTGTTCCAGGAATGCCGATTGTCATTCATATTCATCTTCCTTGCACAATGGCTCCCGCAGGGAATTCCATGGTTCATCCTGTATCTGCGCCTTCAACTGAAAATCCTAAGTAAAACTAAATGAGGTCATGTATAATTGTTTGTGTTTCGTTTAAGCCGGATCAAGGCCTCATGTGATGCTAATTGCTAGTGCATGAAGTACCTACATTGAATTTACTTTTTTCAATGATTCAAATTACTTTTTATCTGTTTAATTAAAGTTAAAATCTTAAAGCAAACGCCTGGAACTTTACAAGTATTTGTCTTGATTGACGCAAACGTTTCTACATTACATTTTGTATTTCTTGACTGATCTTATAATTTTTATCTATATGCTACGTGAATGATCATTCATTCTAATTCAATTACTATAATTTATTTTGTATTGTATTGAGTAAATTATGCATTATTTTTTATCACAAAATATTGACAATGGACGAATAATTTAAATTGTAAATGTTTGAATTTCTATTATTACATTGAATGAAATGTTGAAATAAAGCATGTTAAGTTTCTATTGAATAATTTATTATATATTTTGATTTGATACACTTATTGTTAAAATGAAGTTATAGGGCGAACGAGTTGGACATAATTGGCTACAAAAAACTATAAAACATTTATGCATATATAATTAACCAGAAACTTTAGCTGCTTTCTTCTCTCCCGGTTTCCTAAGTTTGCCACGCAAAGCTTTTTGTCGTAACATTTCCTCCTTGAAGTCTTCATGCTCATCCCTGTCAAAAAGTAATTCAAATTGAATNTAAGTTTGCCACGCAAAGCTTTTTGTCGTAACATTTCCTCCTTGAAGTCTTCATGCTCATCCCTGTCAAAAAGTAATTCAAATTGAATTTTTACCTTATATGCACATTCGCATCAAAATCGATAAAAAAATTCTACCATCTTACCTAAACAGACCATAATCTCTCAGAGCCATCACTAATTTATGGGTCTCTGGATGTCTGGGGTACCAGTTGATGACATGATCCCTCTTATCAACCGGCTTAAGTGAAAGTTCCTCGACCACCTATTATGAAAACCACAAAAAAGTTTGTCATGATCTTTCTTAAAAAGATTCTGCTAATACATGAGCAGCAGATCGACATCGTACAAGTATGAATTTTACACAAAACTAAAAAAAAACAATTCAATTTTACCCTCATCGATTCCTTGTCCGTCGGACGAACTGGATTCCCAAATATTCTATTACTTAGCGCCTCCATTCTTTTAGCATATTTTGTGTCTAGTTTAACTAACTTTACGTAATTGTAAAAACCAGACTTCATGGTTTATTTTGGAATTGACTAACAATAAATACACTCCAGACACTTCCGCTTACACGTTAATTTTAAAATGAATTTCTTAATTTCAGCAAAAAATGAAAAAAATAACAATTTTTGGACTATCATGGAATTGGCAATAGGAGGATGCGTTTATAAACAAACAGAAAAGCCACATGTTAATCTAGTTCTTCACATGCTCATGTATTCTCTTTATCTGCTCAACACCCTTCTATGCGTAGCTAGTTACCCGAGTGAGTGTCAAGCTGATAGTGAGTAAGAAACAAAGACATGGCATCAGCATCATCGACTTTTTCCGGTCCTGCGTCGAAAATGGTTCGACCTTTCTTTCTCCAGAAAGTATCCAAGACTACTTTAGTAACCCATGCATGTTGCGTTTACAATTGCCTTTAACAAAATCAAGGTGTGTGTGGAGGAAAAAGAGAAAATCCAGAATGTGCAAAATAAAAAACTAAAGAGAACATAGCAAAGAGCAACCCAAAGTGAACTGCACGTTTTCCCAAGATGGATATTATGAAATCAACTATTAGTCAATTAATTACAAAGGAAGCCTGTTTTCCAGCTTTGAAATTAGTCTGGGACAAACAAATCGAACCGGAGGATTTTGGCGAATTACCAAAAGTAAGGAAGAAGTATTCATGTTCAATAATTTAAGTTTGAATGCACCATTTACACCTCCTGCTTTGTTTATTAGATTACCCCAACGCACTATCTCAAGGAGAATCGGTTAACTACTGAGGAGCGTTATAAACTACTATGTCGTCAGCAAAAGAAGCTCTCCACTCGCCGGCCTGGAGCGGAAGTGGTGGTGGAACCGCCAATTATTGTTTTTCAGAACTACAAATTCGGAGAGACTTACACTTTTCCAATTGTTGTTCGGAACATAAGCAAGGTATTTTCTTAAATAAATCTTAACGTACAGTTTACTAGTTTTTGATGATTAACTTGAAAATAAAACTCTTGAATTAAAGAATTCGCAAAAAGTCGCGATTCTCATGGACGAATCGTACGTTTTCAAATTCGATGAGTGCTCTCAGCGAGTAGCGAAATTTCCATGTGGAATGTGTATCACTGCGGCTGTTACATTCACTCCGGAGAATCCCATGGAGGATTACTATCACAAGCTTGTGGTCTCCACAAATAGGACGAAAGTTGTAGTGCCTATAATAGGTTTGGAATTTTAAAGATACACGTTCATATCTTGAATTATTCGAAGTGTTACGACAAAAGTTTATAACACATTGCCGCTGCTAGGAATCGGACCAAGGCCTTTGCTGAACGCTCCCGATTCAGTTCTATTCAAGGACTCACCCGTACGATATTGGGCAGTAAAACCTGTCAACGTTTTAAACATTGGAAAGAAACCAGCCAAATTCACTCTGGCTGCATCTGGGTAGATTAGCATCATAACTGCATTATTTCTTAAATTAATCAAATCTAAAAACGTACTCATTTTCTTTGTTTCATACCAGAACATTCTGTGTTAAGCCAGAGAAAGGTATTGTACAACCGAACGAAGCATTTACCTTCGAAGTAGCTTATTATTCTTCGACAGTGGGAACTCACGAAGGCGAAGTTTGCATACGATATGATAATGGTACGTATATTACTCTTTACTGTTAAACAACCGCAACCGTTCCATCGTTTAGATTAAGACAAAACATATTTAATTTCAGGTGAAGAAATCTATGTGTATTTGAGAGCAAATGCTGTTAATTCCGATATTAAATTAAGTACATCTGACATTCGATGTGAGGATACCTTCATAACGCTTCAGACTCTGAGCAACATTTTACATTGAAAACAACAGCAATGTGGCCGTCAAGTTTTACTGGAAAACACTTCCTGAATATGATGACATGCTGAGATTTTAGTAAGAGAAAGAAATAATGACAATTTAGCAATGATTCAATACTTTACATACTTTTCAACTGCAACATAACATATTGTTTATTTAGTGGAAGGTGCGATGAATGCCCGTTTCAGTGGAAAGACGGGGAAGGAATGGAAGATGCGCTAGAGAAGGGCGACCCCACACCCATCTCATACGGATTGTTTCCTGAATGCGAAGAAATTTTGAAAATGGTGAACGAAAGTCCTGACAATTTGTTTGTGACCGAAAATTTTCAGCTTTATCCTCTCGTAATTAAATTCATCATAATTATTCCATAAACCAAAGTGTCACAACTTAAGTTAGTTTATAAAACCCCTTTATTAGTTTGGAGAAATCAAGCCCCGATCAAAAACGGAAATGCATGTAATATTTTCTCCAACGGAATGTGCCTTCTACGAAGGTGCATGCTTACCTAGAAATCAATGGTCTTGAAAAACGAGTCCCGTTCACATTCCATGGTCGAGGATTGGGGCCGAAGTTTAAACTTGGATTTGAAATACTTAATGTTTCGGATGTGGCTCTAGGAGGAACTCATACTTATGAAGTTCCAGTACAAAATGTCAGTGAAATTCCTGGTATAATTCGATGTGATGGGCTGGTGGGCCAACCCTCCGGAATGGGCATGAAGGTAGAGCCATCATCAATTGAAATCGCTCCAGACCAATTTGGAGCATTTTATGTCATGTTTGCCTGCACCGGGAAGCCAGGGCCCTTTGAAGATGAAATTAAGTTTGTGGGACAGGATAGTGGAGACACGTTTTATGTAACTGTGACGTAAGTTTTATTTTCATCACTTAACGAAACCAACAGAATATGATAACAGAAAATGCACTTGTTTACTTCAGGGGAACTATAACTTACCCCAGCATCCGTTTCACCCAACTTGAAGCTCATGTGGGGAACATAAGCTACGGTATTTGCATATAGATTTGCTATATAGATGGTAAAAGTTGAAGATCTTTAAAATATTTTAAAATTTTTATAGGCTTTCCAAAGGCGTTTTCGTTACCTCTAGTAAATGACTCATTGAACTACGTGAATGTCATAATAAGCATGGAATCGGATGGGACTGACCCTCCAATTGACTACAACACAATTTTGTCCTCATTTAACAACGAAAAATTTTCTTTTGATAACAATCCTTCGGAATTTAAAATACATCCTGCATCATTTACCTTGAAACCCAGAGGTGTCCAACGGATCGAGGTTCGAAATTTAAATACTACGCAATCTACATTACACGTATAAAACATTAAAAATTACATAATATTCTGTTAGCTGACCATATACCCAAATCAAGTTCGAGAGATTAAAAACAAACTTCAATGTTTAATCGCAAATGTTGTAGGAAATGTTGTCGAACGAGGTTTGTCCTAAATCAAAGCTTTGTACAAAAATTTACTAAAAATTGAAGACCTTACTTTGATTGACCTAAAAATTGAAGACCATTTTAATTCAGTGGCCTCAGTTAATATACGAGGAGCGGTCGTTGTTCCAACAGTGTTGGTAGAGAAGGATTATGTGTACATGAAGGATTGCTATTTACACTATCCTTATCCGTCAGACTTCATTATCAGGAATCCAACTGAACTGCCTGTAGTGTATTGCGTAATTTATAAAGTAGACCCCGAACATAATTCAGGATGGCTATGAACTAATGCTTTGTGAACTATGAAGTAAAATGAAAACATTTTCATATAGCACCATCCCAATTTAGAAGTAGTTTCGAACCATTTTGTTGGAGTTGCTGAGCCGTGGGTAGAAACTCTGATACCATTTGATGTCATAAGCACTGTTGCTGGTGAATCAGTCGCCCATTTCGAGTAATCATAATTGCGTTGCTTTAATCATAACGAATCAATAATCAATACATCTTTGGGAAGCATTTTAATACATCACTAATTAATATTGCAGTCTGTATTGCGTCGGAAAGGAGGACAAAATTCATACCCTGACATTTAAAATGGACGCGATTCCGTCGAAAGTTGAAGCAAGCACAAAAATGGTTGACTTTGGAAAAATTGAGGTGTTCGAGGAAAAGTTGTGCTCTGTAGACATTGTCAACACCTCACCCGTTGAATTCCCATACACGGCTTCAATTGTAATTTAAAAACAGTTCAAGTCATATATTATTAAATGACTTCTGACAACAAGTCTAACGCTTAACTTTTAGTTTCAAGATGACATTTCAGATAAGGGAGAGATTTGGGGCGTAGAACCCGAATCAGGAATATTACCTAGCCAAAGTCGAATAAGTTTTTCCGTGATGCTTTTCTTAAAAGAAATAGGCTGGCATTATTCTGGGATTCGAATTCAAATGAATGAGCCAATCAAACATACAATCGAAGTTAAAATGAAGGCCCTGGGTGTCGGAAGTCCGTTGCAATTTACTCCAAGTTTGGAAACACTAGCAGAGTTGGATTTTGGGATCACTTTCATGTAATAATGGCTGATGATGCCGTATCTAATTACGAATTCTAATAATTTATGTTATAACATTTCCATAATGTAAAATTCTTTCAGAAAAATAGATAAAATGAAGGAATTTGAGATCTTAAATCGTGGAGTCAATCCAAGAGTCTTAGAATTCAGGCTACATGGCGAGAAAGGTCCGTCAAATAGATTGGAGTCGAAAAAGAAAAAAATTGGACACTACGGAATCGGAGTACAACAGGAAGCAGATAATCCGCCTCCAACGAAGCACGACTCAATTTCGACAGGGGCAGGGGCAACGAAGGGAGGCAGTCCGACCCAAAAAGGGGGCAGCCCTACGGCGACAGACAAAAAAGGTGGCAGCCCTACGGCGACAGACAAAAAAGGTGGCAGCCCTACGACGACAGACAAAAAAGGTGGCAGTCCTACGACAACAAACAAAGGGAGCAGCCCGAATGAAGTGAAGGAATCAAAGAAAAAGTCCTACGACGACAGAGAAAAAAGGTGGCAGCCCTACGACGACAGACAAAAAAGGTGGCAGTCCTACGACAACAAACAAAGGGAGCAGCCCGAATGAAGTGAAGGAATCAAAGAAAAAGCCGAACTTTACTATTTCGCCAACTTATATGGTTATACCTCCAGGGGGAACACAGAAACTTCAAATTTCAGCTCACAGTTCCTTGTATTTTTCTTATTACAATGATATATAATTTAAGTCAATCAGGCTCAATTCATACCACATGTATTAATCCAATCATGTTTGTTTATTAGCCCAAAGAAGGCCGAAGAATTATGGAATCTTTGGACGTACGTTCCAGCGACTAAAGCCCAACCCTACGAAGGAGATCATAAAAAAAGAGAAACAATTGCTCCTCCGAATCCTCCTCCGGTAGGAGCAAACGTTCAAAGCACACGACGTCACAGTAAAGAATCAATGTTGAGCAAAAGTAGTGGCTACGAAAAAGTACAAGAAAATCCTAATAAAAAGAAAAAAGGCAACGCTGGGAAAGGGAAGGGTGTTAAGCCACCTCAAACTGAACCTCAAAACCTTCATTTGCGCCCGGTGGTTTTAACTGAAGTTCATCTTGTAGCTCAGTTTGAAACACCAGGTCTTAAATTTTCGAAGGATGTTATCAAATTCGTTATCGAAGCGTCACCAACACATGAGAATTTTATCGCTAACGGTTAGACTGCTCAAAGTAACCTGCTCTAGTCGTTAGTGCAGTAATTTTTATAGGGTATTTATTGGTTTTTAAGAAATTCTTAAGATTGAAAATNCGCTGGGAAAGGGAAGGGTGTTAAGCCACCTCAAACTGAACCTCAAAACCTTCATTTGCGCCCGGTGGTTTTAACTGAAGTTCATCTTGTAGCTCAGTTTGAAACACCAGGTCTTAAATTTTCGAAGGATGTTATCAAATTCGTTATCGAAGCGTCACCAACACATGAGAATTTTATCGCTAACGGTTAGACTGCTCAAAGTAACCTGCTCTAGTCGTTAGTGCAGTAATTTTTATAGGGTATTTATTGGTTTTTAAGAAATTCTTAAGATCGAAAATGTGGGAGCATTACCCCTTAAAGTGAAGCTTAAAACGAAATTCCCATTTACCTTCCGAACCCGTCATGAAACTGAGGACCATGAGGAAAATACGTATGACATAGGAATAATGGAGACTTTAATGTTCAAGATCTAAATTCGATGGCCAACATTTAAGGAAAGAGTTGGGTACAGTTGTTTTTGATAGAAGGTTGGATGCAACTTGTGAGGGTCTTCCGGGAGTTGTAAGTTAATTTTATAAAAAATTGATATACTTTCCCTTTTGCTGCACAAATCAATTCGGAATAACATAATATTGGTAGAATTCAGTTCAATTGATTGGGGAAGTGAAATTCCCAGAGCTGACTCTTGAGCGTACGTTCATTGACTTTGGAACAATTACGAACGGTATGGAGGCGGTCGAGCAAATCACTGTGACGAATGAAGGCAGTTTCTGTTTAACTTACAAGTGGTACATGAAGCCCGGGTCCACGAAAATTGAGAAAAATGATGATCAGGAATGGGCGAAAGATCTCAATAGGAATGACTTCAGAGCTTCCATAAATGCCAATACTCATTTGAAAGTCGAGAAATTTGAGAAATTGGGACTAGCGGGAGTTGCTAGAAAGTCGATTGAGATGAGACGAAAATCGCGAGAAATGTATGCAAATAAAAAGACATTTTTAAAGTCTACAGTTACACTTAGCATGTTAAACAGTTTTTGTGTCTTTATTGCTTTGATATTAAAATAGGGATGCTCTAAGAAGCAGAGATCATTTCTCAGAAATTCTCGGCATTCGAACAAGTATTCGCTTCAAAATATGAGGACTTCACAGCATTCGTTAAGGAAAAGATGTATCGATCACGAATGATGGAATTTATGGGATTAAAAGATGCAGAATATGAAGCTGAAGACGAAGTCAATTACTTGGCTTTCTACAATCAAAACGCGCTGCTTCAGAAAGACGAGTACAATACGAATGAGTTGATTGACGTCATCCCGTTAGCCGGTGTAGTTCAAGCCGGTCAATCGCAAACATTCACGTTCGTGTTTTATGGTTATCCTGATATAGTTTTCAACACGACTTTGGTCCTGTACGTCGAGGGTGGGGCAAGAAAAAACGTATATGTCAGAGGATCAACCATTCCTCCGAGTAGCCCTGTTGAAGAGCCTATCATCATCATCCCTTCCCTTCCTGAGCCAGTGCCTGAGCGTAAATCAATTGGCTCTAGTAAAGGCAGAAATTCAGCCGCAGGTGCCTACAGCGATAACGAAGATGATGCGAAGAGTAATGCAACGGGTAATTCAGTCAAGACTATCTAGATTAAGTTATGCAAATTTTTAAGCGTGTAAGAAGGACATAAAATGAACTCATGTAATACCTAAGTACAGTTAACTCCATTTCTGACGTAAACCAGTAATATCTAGATTTTATATCACTCTAACCTACATGAATTGTAATAATATAGTGATTCTGATAAGACAAATAAAGTTAATTAAAATGTGCAAACAAGTGGAAAATCTCGATTCAAACTTAAATTGGACTGTCTCATCTTCGGTTCATTTGTAATGGCGAAGCCGATTTTCTGTTTATTTATTCGGTAAAAACATTTGATTTAAATTGAATAGAGTTTTAAACAAAAGTACTCGATGTTTAAATTCAAACTCTCATTTCAAACTTCATCCCGTTCGGTTCGCAACAAAGTTCGATGACACTACCTTTCTAGTATATACCTGCAGCTTTTGAATGTTTTTTTCCTAATGAAAACTGAAAGTCGAGATTTAAACCTGATATGATCCCATTCTAAATCTATAAATACCTGGCATCAATAAAGGCAACTCATTTTTTTACCCGTCAACTAGACAGGCCAGGCCACATCGGAAATACAATTGATGTAAGAAGCTGTTGGATTTTGCAATAAACACAATCCCACAAAAAATTGCGGAAACTAAAAACATGTATTGCGTTTGCGTTTGCTGCTGAAATAATCTGATTTTCAAAATTTGCATTAGCAATTGCGTACCATATACCACTTTGCTTATCATAATAAAAAATCATGAATGAGGGAGGGAAATGTTCATAAATGACTCCTTTGAAGTGCATATATGAAAGTCGAGATTTAAACCTGATATGATCCCATTCTAAATCTATAAATACCTGGCATCAATAAAGGCAACTCATTTTTTTTTACCCGTCAACTAGACAGGCCAGGCCACATCGGAAATACAATTGATGTGAGAAGCTGTTGGATTTTGCAATAAACACCATCCCACAAAAAATTGCGGAAACTGAAGACATGTATTGCGTTTGCTGCTGAAATAATCTGATTTTCAAAATTTGCATTAGCAATTGCGTACCATACCACTTTGCTTATCATAATAAAAAATCATGAATGAGGGAGGGAAATGTTCATAAATGACTCCTTTGAAGTGCATATACGACGACAGCATCGCATACACACCCTTTGAAAACTTTTTGCTTTGCTGTCATTTAAAAAGTAATTTAATAGGTAGTACAGCCATATTGCGAATTGCATCGCAATCAAAATTAGAACAGCTTAACCTGAAAATGAAATTTACGAGTATGACTTCATAAGACCAGTTTGCAGCGCGGTTTCTTCAATGTACTTTTTTACCAGTTCCCCTCTAATGCTTTTCCCATAATAAAGTTTGATTCTTGCATTCGATTCCTGAAGAGGTGTATTGTATGCTTTGCAATTCATATTTTTGAAAGGATTTTTTTTTGCTCTTTATTGATTTCTAATGTGTTATATGCAATTAAACTGTCATTCAAGAACTTGCATAATCAATCCAAATGAAAAACGCTCAAAATTTTTGGGAGGTTCTCCTTTTTGTACTCTTCCGTGATTCAGATAAATTGAGAAAATCTTCTTTCGTGTTTCAATTCAGAAATTCTTAATCGGTCCAAATAATGCAGAAAGAATTTATAAAGAGGAAGCATGATTGTCCAACCAATTTTAAATAAAATATTTAATTTTAAACGTTGTCTACTACGGAAAAAGTTCGTGCAAATACAGGTTTTAGACTATAAAACGGTTTGCTTGATCGATCAATGTGCATGTTTTTCATGACTTTTTGGCATTGGCATGCAATAAAATCATGCCACTGGTTGGTTATTCCATTCTTCTGGATTTCATTATCAACTAAAATGCTATAAATAAATATGCCCCCTGCATAGTGAAAATGAAAAGTCATGTTAATGATAAACTGAAGTCAGGCAAAAAGATTACATATCTAGTTTTTTTTTCTGTCCGTCCGTTGCAATTGCATAGCCTTTCGTTAGTTTCGTTCAACTTGAAACGAAATGAAGATGAAATGGACTTGGACTTGTTTATTTACTCCCCTCTCTTATTCTCATATATTTTCATAGTTTGAGCATCATTATATTACTATTACGTATTATTACAACTGAACTGGCTCCACAATGATACTCAATTCTTCGTGATACAATGTTGAGAGTTGTGTATGTAAGAAGAAGGCTTCCTTCCTAGGGCTTCATGTTGTTTTCATTGTACCTAATCCACTTAATATAAATACGTCGAAAGGTTCTTGTACGGATTTCATTCCTCTACGAAGCATCCACCGGGCACAGGGCAGTTGTCAAGCTGAGCTCTTGGACGTAAGACTTGTACTTATTACGTGGCTACAGTTACAGTAAGTAAGTAGGTGTAATCAGTAAAAAAATGAAGGTGATTGCCCTTTGTATTGTGTTCGCCGCAATTTGCGGATATTCTCAGGTAAGGAAAATATGCCGGGTCAAACTAAGACGCTTTATAAATAACGTATAACATTAGTTAAAAAATGTCATTAAAATTCTTTAGGCGGTGAGAGGACACTCGCAACCCGAGGAGATGCTAACGGTCGTACTTACAGAGGAAGCGAATTTCACAGGTTTGCCAAATTATTTATTCTACCTTTATTCTAGATTCTATTTAATCTAGACTTATTTGAAAATAATTTTGTTGAATTTTATTTTTTGGTTTAATTCAGGGTCATTAAGAACTTCATGATTCAAGGTAATTTTTAGACAACAATGAAATATCATGTCCCAAGTTCCTTTG
>JAHZMX010001973.1:1646-35453 GCA_027743895.1 Seira musarum | reverse complement strand
ATGATTGGATGACTCATCTATTTTGCTCGTCTTTTTACCTTTACACGTACATATTCTGATTATCAGTCAGTCAATCATAATCATCGGAACATGAGCTCAGCAAACAGTACCAGAACCAACAAGAAAAAAAATATGATGGGGGCATGCAAACGAAAGAAAGGAGTAATCAGTATCTCATTACAATGCAGCCATAAAGCCATGCATATCAAAAACCGTAATCGGGCTGAGCCAAGCTAACTCCTCAGATAAGAAAGGAAGAAAAAAAGGAGTTATATGTGCTCAGCTAATGCAAGCTCATTCTCTGTTCATCATCATCATCAATTTTTAGTAAAAGAAAACTAAAAAAGCTGCTTTTATGGCCTGTTCAACTCATTCGTGTTCGTTCATGGCATCATGCAAAATAGCTGTAGGTAAATAATAAGAGTTAGGTATTTTTAGCCTTTTATGCTCACTCTTTTCTCTCCCTTTATGCACATAACAACTAAACAACATGTGATAGTGATGGTGATGATACTGCTAGACGCATTAATAATGCATGTTACATGCAACCGCACATTATGCTTTCGAGAATTTTTTTTCTTCTTCTTCAGTAGTTTAGTTAGCTATAATGGTATTAGGATGCATTAGCATTTCTCTACTTTTTTTTTCTTACATATGTCATTATTGGAAATTATTGTGCAGCTGCATAACAAAAACACACAATACAATACCTTTAGAATTAATCAAGAGAGGAGCCTTTTACACTATTCATGAATCGAACATAGTGGAAGAAAAACAACAACGTTGTAATTACAGACATTTCGGATCGAATCGAGTGCAGTGCAATGCAATGCGATGCGATAATACATCATGCCATGCCATATTCATTTTTTTTCTAGAGGAGGTGGTTGGTGAACACGGTTTTATTGTGAATGTGCCTTTCATCATTATTATTACAGTCATCATCGTCATATCCTGACTCACGGTTTTGATAAAAATAGAGTAGGTGAAAACAACAAGTTCTTTCGATGAATTTCTAAGGTTGTTGCTAACCAAAGCCAAGTCAAACCACAGAGAGGAGACTTTTCGGCTCACACCACATTTTGAATAATGTTCAAGGCGTTTTCAAGATTTACCTTTCAGAATGACAGCGGTAGGGGGTGGTGCCATGGATTGGCTTTGCTTTTTGCATTTTCAAAAATGGAATGACATTAAGAAAGATATCATAATGATCATACCATCTTCATAATATTCCTTCAAGATTTCATTAAGAATTTTTTTCATTAAGCCAGAGAGGAACGATGCGGGTGAGCCTACTATTTTTATGTAAAAAAAGGTGAACACTTCTGAGAGCATCATCATCGGTGGTAATAATGATGACGGTGGTGGTATAAGGATGGCATGGCATTTCAACACTAACACCGCACCACGCTCACTATCAGCGATGAATAGATACGACAGTATTTAACACAAAATGGGATCTCCCAGAGAATGTAAACTATCGCACTTATTACACCACTGTCAAGGGAAAGCCGAGGAGGAAAACCGCAACTTGCTGTTGCTCTTGCATTAACTCAGACTTGAGTCAGAGCAAACGAACGAACCGAAAACCCCCTTTTAATAATGACATTTTGAAAGGCAACATGCATTTTTCTGTGGGTTCATGCTCGAATAATACCCGGGTTTATAGCAATATAGCAATAGTGATATCATATCATCATCCTCATCGTATAATCTTCATTATCACCTGCATAATTCCCACTTTACTTTACCTCGAGAGGAATATTGCCCTTCTACTCTAAAACAACTAGCTTTAAATGCTCTTCGTATTAGTAGCAGCGCCTGCCCTAAACGATTTCCTGTTTTATTTGCCTTTTGGACTATTGTGACACTGAATTGTTAATGATAAAATGGGAAGGGATGCAGTATTAGCATCAAACAACTCGCTCGACTCAATTTCGATTCTTAGTTTGTCTCTGGGCAAATCCTTATTTTATTGATGTCTCAAATAATTTCCCATTCTGCGTCACTATTACCATCAAAACAAGCCAGAAAGAAGTTTATGATGAAGAAATGGTTACTTTTTTGAGGAAGCTTTATGGCTTAGTTAGTTTCGAATTGTTTTGTGAATTAGAGACAGTTATGCTGATGTAGGGAAAGAGAGAGAGAAAAACAGTTGCATTTCAGTGGCTGTTGTTTCCTTTCTGAATGAATGAAGGAAACCATTTTCTGGAATGAAAAGCCTATAAATAAAATGCTAATGCTGTTTAATACCACCTTCCTTCCATCTTTTTGAATATAAAAGTTGAATAATCTATTCTCATGAGTATAAAATGAAGTCTTTTCCCTCTGTTTCTATTTCCCACTTGAGGAAGCAAAGTTTTCAATCAGCTAAGTGCATTTCCATCAGCGATAATGAGTACTTCTCAAGTCCGTAAACAAAGGAATAGTGGTGTTTTTTAAAAGTGCGTTTGCATACATATTTCCTAAAAAAAATACAATAACATGGGTTTTATAATGTGGGCACATTATCACATTTTTATGGTTTAAAAAAATGGAATCGAGTTAATGTTCGAAAATGACAATAATAATGTCTTGGAGGCACAGGTGTATGAGAGCTGAACTGTGGTTGAGAAACGGAGAAAGCTCAGTTACCACCACCATCACCATGTAATATAAGACGAAGGGAAGCCAAGAAAAGGGTGGTAAAATAATAATTACCCTAATCGAAAAAAAGGCATAGAAAATGAGAATGTGAGAGGAGGGGAATGTGCAATTCATGTGACGAAATCCTAGTGTTAAATTTTAACAAACGTTCATAATGTCAGCTTACAAGATGCATAATGAAATAATATACCATGATCATCATATACCGGCCGGCATGTCCCGAATTATTATTACATTTTTGGTTTCGAGCTTTATATTAAGTATTATTGTACATGCATTCCTTTGTTCCTTCACTCAACTGAACTAAGCTCGACATGCAACGCAACTCTTGAAATGAACGCAAGAAAGAATATTAAAAACGAAGCCAAGTCAAGCCACCACGCAAGATTCTCGTCATTAAAAATAGGCGTAAAGTCAAGCAATCAAATCCCTCAAAGAGAATTATTGTTACAGCCACAGCTCCTCTTACAATGCTGCATAGTATTCACATTCTCTAATGGCCACATGAAAATGGGCTTCTCATTCTCAGCCCAAACTCTCAATAAATATCACTTTAATACCCTCTTTTTTCCTTTGGCATGCTCCACATGAAGCAATAAAAAAATATTCTCTTATCACTCGCCTTCTTACATAAAAAGCAATTTTTACATTTTTTTAAGCTGGCTTGGTTGGTTATTTCGTTTATAATTTCAGAGGAGCTAATGTGCCACCACCATACCATCACATCACCTATTTTTAATATGAGACTTAAAAAAAGTCCTTTGCAAATTGCGTGAAGATATTAAACCCAGTAAAGCGAAAATGTTCGTATCATAAAGTCATTCTAAAATTGGTAGAAAAAAAAGAGAATGAATTTAGTTTGGAGGGCTAGTGTGCGAAATGACTCTCCTGAGATAACATATTCCATTCCATGCCATTTACACTGTTTTATATTGAACATAAAAACACACACCACAACACAAAGAATAGCTAAGTATGTTTTTTTCCTATGGCACAATGCAAATTGTTCTGGATTCGCATTAATCTTTTTGCAAAATTCATGAACAGTAATAAGATACACCATTTTCGTTGATAGCGCCAAGTTTAATAATAACCGTGATTAGTTTTTATATAGTGAAAGGGACTAAAAATTTATATTTTCAAGATAATCGTTATCCTATTATGGTAGAAATGTTTAAAAAAAATAAATTTCAGCTAAAATTAGGCACGATCATGATCATGATGAATGTAATGTAATGTTGTATGTATACATGCATGTAATAATGCAATCAACGGATGAAAATTGCTCTGCAAGACGAAATCAAGGCAAACCCATTACAATGAATCATACCATGAGTAGTTTTTTTACCTGAACCAAAGAAAATGATCCCTTTGGTTAGTGTATTATAGAGTGCCTGCCACCACCAGAACAAGAAAGGCAATCATAATCATCGCTGGTTTGCTGTACATAATACCTATAAGTGCAGTTTAAACGTAATCGTAATCAGGCACGTTTTCTGAGGAAACCAAGACTGATTAGATGATGAATGTTAATGGATCTGATTTTTTGACTTGAACACTCGATTCTACGGTACTCATTCTGGTACAAAAAAAAAACGTGACTAAATGACAAATTATCTATTCTTCAACAAGAGCCTTGATACCCAGATTATATGGCTTTGGCTTATGCCATTCAAACAAAAATGCATACGATCATAAAATACACGTAATGGTGATGTCATTTTGATGCAAGCGAGTGAGATAGATAATATGCAACGAACGGAACTGACGTGAGAAAACCAGTCCGGCTTGCTAATTCCATGTGCCAACTATCACGTAGACTTACAGGCTGCAGATTACGAAAAGCGAGAAAAAAAATGATCAACTTAGCTTACCTTTGTTGAATATGTTTGAATTCATGTCTAGATCAGGATTCTTCGACCGGACGATTTCCATTTCTTTGTAAAGTTGATAAATGTCCAAGATGGGCTGCTGCAGGTGCTGCTACTGCTGCTGATGATGATGATACTTCTTTTGTTTAAAAATGCAATTCCTGAGAGTGGGTGGGTAGTACCTACTTCTACGGTCCACAACAACCAATTTTTTTTCTGGTGATGTTGCGGTGAAAGACAGATGTAGTGTAATTGTACTTGTCGGAAGAAGTGGTCACATCAATTGATGGTGACAAGCAAACAAAAGTTAAATTTTTGCTGGTCTTCTAACGTATTTGTTCTTATGTCCTTTGTTATCAAATCATAATGATTATGATGACCACTTTGTTAAAAATTGATTATGGTTCTTTTTAAAGACTAAATCTTTTAAATCAGCACTCGAATGTTCATGATTTTGGAAAAGAAGTTTTTTTCCTCTTTTTTTTAGATTTGCAACGTGTCCCGGTGGAGTTCAAGAAACGTGTCACACACGACTAGGAGTAAAAATCTTTATAAAATACGATTGAAAAAGAGAGGCGGAAGATTTTTCAAGTTTTCAAAAAAGAAAAACTTACTTTTTTCTGTTTGAGTTGGGTTGGTAAGGTTGAATTAAAATTTGGCAGTTTTTCACATGAAGATCATTAAAGTAGCAGAAGACTTGATAAAAAAAAGTTGATAATGTTCAGCAAAAAGGTTGCTTGCGATTCTTTTTTGGCTCAATGATTTTGCCGGTATTGGACTAGTAGTTGACGTTTTTTGCGCCTACGTGAAACGGATTCCGTTTCAACTTTGTAAAGGTAAACACGTAGCTTCTTCACTTCAGAGAGATGCGAAACTTTTTTCTCCTCTTCTTTGCGATCTAATTTCTCCTTTTAAATGTTTCGACTGGAAAAATGCTTCACGTAAAAATAGTTCCCCTCTTTCTTTCAGTCTCCTCTCGAGAAATAAATTTTGCTTTTCTCCTTTTGTTGCAGTTTTTACTTGAGTTCTGTTCAAGTTTTTCTCGCGGTAGATGTAGGAAGGACAAAACTTTTTTTATACTAGGAAATCTTCTTCTTCTCTTTGTTTTCTCTCAGTTGTTTGCTAACGATGGCTCTGAGGATGATACAAGAGCAAGGAGTGGAGAGTTTGGCTAGATTTTTTCTATCAACTTTGTTTTTTGATGATGACAACAGAACTCTATTTCCAGCACGGATACTTCTTCCTTTATTTCAGCTTCACTGGAGACATTCATTCGGGGCAAGAAGAAGAGGCTATTACTTTTCCCCAAAATTGTTGTTTTGTTTTGTCTTCTCGTTTTCCTCTCTCGAGTAGTAGTAGTGGTGGTAGGCAAGTGTCAAACGAATGATTGTAATTAATGTCCGTGAGTAATGTCGTTGGAAGAAGAAGTAGGGTAAAATAAGACGAGACTTGGATAATATTCCTCCTCCTTGTAGCGTAGCTTTAAGTCTTCTCTCTCAGTCTCTTCAACTTTTCAGTAGTGGTTATGGAAAAGGGAAGTTTTTTTTTGTTTTTACTCCGGGACTGGAACTGATTTAAGGCGACAGTTTAAATCAGGATGTAGCGTCGAATGAACCCAGGTAAAATAAGTATGAAGATGATGATGAAGATCAGGATGGCCACACAGTTGCAATGAAGAGAATCCAAAATAAAATTTTAAATTGAAACAGTAGCAGCAGTTATGCTTTATCTCTTGGATTGAATTTGATGATGATGGTTTTTCATGAACTGCAAAACACACAAGCCTAGCAAAAGCTGCACAAAGATGTTTCGTTCGAGCTTCGATTTATTTTCTGCAGAGCGTTGTGTGTGTGTGCTCTTGTGTTGCTCTTCAGTTCGCTACTGAGCTCAGAGTTCCCCTTGAATCCTCAACTTAAAGCAGTTCTTGTTCTTGTTCTGCTCTACTGTTAATATTATGTTGGTTTGCTTGCATTTACTTCTTTCTTCCCCCACCACCAGACCGGTTTTGCTGCTGTTGCTATGTGCAAAGACACAGGAAAAATGGTGAGAAGCGAACAAAAAAGCCTCTTCTCTTCCCAAACAAACTAACTGGCTGCCAGAGCCTTTTTCCCCAATCGAAATCTCACTTGAAAACTCTTTTTTTTCCTCTCTTGCTTCTTCTCTTATGTTCTGTGGTGCTTTATCACGTATGCCATGCCTCTATAATAAGTGATGTGGCTGTTATGGCCCTACTCTGAAAAACTCAACTCAAGTCATATCACATCACATTATTGTGCTACCTTTAGCTTTGTTGCTGCTTTTTTTGTTCAAAATCCACACATCCACCATCACCATTTACTATCCATCCATCCTCCACTTCTTCTTTTGTATGGTAACAGCAACAGAGAGGAGAAGAGGAGCAAAAGCAATCAAGCAACTTTATAACAACAGCTTCCCTTATTCTACAAAATACAACACACTCGACTCGACTCTCAAACTATAAATATGATGATGGTAATAGTAATGGGGAATATTGTGTTGCTGTTGCATTTTCTTCGTCTTCACTTCTTTTTTAGTTTCTTTTTTGTTACTGCATATATTCAATGTGGATCGTTCTTAGGTATGACTTTTTTCCATATGAATTTTCACTTTGAAAAGCGTTTCATACTCTACCGGCTCCTGATTGTGTGATTGTGACTGTGTGAGCTTTAATGCTTTTTCCTCCCCTATTGCAATATTCACAATTCACCTCTTCTCCTCTATAATCTTTTCTCTGTCTCTCTCTCTCTCTCTTTACTTATTTTTTCCATTCAACTTCAGTCAGCTACATATTTAGGTGCACTTTATTCGTAAACATTTTATTCCCATTTCCATACAGTAAAAAACATAAGAGAGGAACAGAGAGAAGGAAGGAGTAAAGTAGAAGAAGATTGGTTTATGTCTCTCTCTTGATTACGCTCCACTAAAATTATCGCCTGGAGGAGAGGAGAGAGAGAAGCTCCTAAATGGCATATAAAAAAGGAGTTATGAAATGAAGATTCTTTTTTTCGACATGTTATGCAGTTATCATGCCTATGGAAAATACTTATGTTGTTTATTACCAACCCCGTGTGTTTTTAGATATATTTTTTGGTGTGGGCTCAGCAAGCAGTCTCACGTTTTATTCACCATTCCAATAGTAATCGTATCCCATCCCCCAGTCATTGTTGTTGTTGTTCGCTTTCATCTCTTTTGATGGCAATTTTTGATGAAATTGTTGAGAAGAAATATCTACATAAATATCACTACTGCTGGATGAATTCAATTGAATATAAAAAAAGTCAAGTGTGCTAAAAGTCAAGCAGAGCCGAACCAAGTCTGACTTGACTTATGTATTTGCTTCATAATCAAAGAAAAAAAGGAAAGAAAGAAAGCTGATTAAATATTTTTTTCCAAGTCAAAAGAGGAAAGCCTATTCAGATGAGATTCAATACGACTACTGCTACTTACATACTTATTCTTATTACCTTCCTAATTGAAAAAGTAAAATGATGATGATGATAAAAAAGGAGAAAAAAAATGAATGCTTTAATGTCAAAAGGTTCCAATGTATCAACATCTCTTGAAGGGAATGCTTTACTTGAATTTTGCAAGCAAATAACTTGGACTAATCAAAGACTTTTCTGCTTTTCCTTCATTTTTTGATCTTGTTTAGTTGTTTGAATCGATAGGATTTCTTTTGAAAAATGAGCTTATAAAATTTTTCCTTCCTGTTTTGCAATTGTCAATTAGAGAGTTCGTGGAAAATATTAAATAGAAATGAAACCAGCCTAGCCAGCCTCCATGAACCTCTATATCCAATAATAAAAGCTTCATAAAGTAGAACGAATGAATGAACATTTTGGCATTTTGGAGTTTTGTCATTGATCACAATACAATACAATGAATTTAGCAATAAACATCTTTGACATTACTGTAACTGTAGTCATATATATTCCCATTACCATTGCATTGCTTTTGCTTCTTTCTTGTGAAACGGAATGAGGTAAGCAGGGATAATTGAATATTATGAAATGACTATTACGACTTGACTTGAATGCTTTCATTCATTCACCATCCGACCATCACCATCATCATCATCATCCATGAAAAAATCAAGTGAAGTGAATAGAAAGAAAAAGTAGACATTTTTTTTTTTTGTTTTTTATTGGCTAAGCTTAATGGACACTGCGGGAACATGACGGACTAAATGTGAGTGAGAGTTCACGTTGTCCTTCCAAACTACATTGTAATGCACACACAAGTCTGGTGCACAAGTCTTAATTTAATGTCAAAATAGCCCAAAAATGGGCTTCGCAACGAGGTTAGATAATCAAATTTGTCCAGTAAAGTCTTATTAATGCTCTGCAGCTTTGACACTACTTCTCCATTCTTTCCCTCCGCCTTCTTCCAGAAGAAACTCAAATAATAACAAAACTTTTTTTCCCTTTATGCTTGACTCAGCTATAAAAAAGGTCTTTCAATCCTGCTTATTAAATATATATCTGGAGATATTGAGAATAATGTGGAGATCTCTAAAGTTTTTTTTCTTTGATGATGTACATACCTACACTATCGCAACGCATTATTGCCATTGCTATTGCCAGCCAGACCAAGTCTTCTAAAATAGAATTGATGATGATGATGATAGAGCAAAGCTGGGTATTGAACAAAACGTAAGTATGTAGTAAACTCGCAAAAAAAGCCAGAGTGATGGCATGGCATAGTGACTCGAAAAGTTCGAAATGGGCGTTTTGGACTTGGTGGAGCAAAAGAGAAAAAAACAAACTTCTTCTTTTGGTCAGGAAACCTTATAAAAACGCGAACAAAAACATGGAATAGAAATAGAAGTGAAGAAGTAGTAGATGATGTTGATGAGATTATTATGGATACTAATGGACCAGAGACCACGAAACTCGTCATTCGTGTTAATAGAGAGGTGATCACGGGACCAAAAAAATATAATGTATCACGGGAGAAATAAAAATGGGGAGGAGAACATAAAGATTCCCACGGTGTGTGACCCCTTGACAGTGATACGATGCCGAAGCTGGATCAAAATGACTGGAAATAAAAAGCAAACAACCAAACCTAGTTATACTGGACTTTAAAGAATACTACAACGCGTTTACTTGCATAACGGAAAAATATAGAATTTCGCATGATTTAGTTCAATTGGAGGAAGAAATTCGAAAAAAATAGTAAGTTTCTTTTTAAGCAGAGAAAATATGCTGTCGTAAGACACTTGTCCAGCTTTACTATTACGTAAATCCGTTATGACGTTAACAAATTCATATTATGCACGTGTCTGCTATTTCCAGCTCTAACTGCTATTTTGTTTTCCTATTATGTCTTTAGAAAAGTAAGGAAAAACTTCTACTTTTGACGAACTTCTTTGCACTTTATGGCTTCTCCATAAAAACCAAACCAAGGAAGTTTTTTTTCCTTCTGATGTGATGCAATGTGTTGTGTTCTTGTGTTGTTCTTCCATCTTATTAGTTAATACTTTTGGTGCTGTTAATATGATTGTCGAATGAGTCCAACAACTCCTGTGCCTTATTCTGTGTAGGTATTTATGTGTTTGCGTATTTGCAAGCTCAGAATAAACTTTTCCCTTCTAACAACAACAAAGAAGAAGTGAACTGAACTGAATTTTCTTGGGAGAAATTAGGATATAATAACATAAGGACAAGTTTTTCAATAGTTAGTTTTTCCCTTTTATTTTCAAGGATGACGAAGAGCGAACCAAGCCATTTACCAATTTTTTAGTTAGCTCTCCCACAAAACTTGGTAATGGACTATGAGTGCGGGAAAATAAGACGAAAAGAGAAGGAGAAAGCTTTAGAGTCCGGAAGCAGAGGGGTAAGCCATGTAGAAGGAAATCATTCCAACGCATCGTTCACTCATCCAATCCAACATCCAACTCCCTTTCTTTTCAGTCACTTGCAGAAGATGAAGTAAGAACGTGTGTTTTCTTCTTTGTTATGTCTGGACTATCGGTCAAGGCTTGATATATCCACAGTAGTTAAGTAGATAACACAATTTTCCGTAACCAATAAGAAGTAAATGGATTTGTGGATTGGACAAGTTCTAGTAAAAAGCAATTACAATTTTTTACTTCCTCGTTACACCAAATGACGAGTTAAAAAATGGAATTTAAAAAATTCGCTTTAATGATTTTTGTGGGGCTTTTCAAACTTATATGTAATCATGGACTTTTGACCAATGAAATCCATCCATCCAAAACTGGTTTCGTTAAATCTAGCTTTAACTACACATACTTGGAACTCGTATGATTTAACTTGCCTATAGTTAAGTTCATGTTTATATCCTAATGGGATGGTAGAAAAAAAATGAAAGTCTCTGCTCTCCACTAATTCATTTTCAACTCTGAGAGTTAGTTTTTTTTTGGTATCAGGTTAACTTCTCCTCTAACTTAATAAGCTGCCAGCTGTTGTTCAAAACAGTTACGCTTTTCTTTACGTTATTTTTTTTTCTTTTCAAAGGAAAAAAACACGTAAATGGAATGGGAAGGTTTTTATTTCTTGGGAAAATCCAACAAAGTTGGAAAGATATATGACAAAATTTGGCACTGCTCCTTCCCTACTATTTCATACCGAAGATGTATTATTACATGGTACGTTTGATGGGAACGTAAAAGAGGAGAAAAATAGGAAGAGGAAAAAGAACGTACCTATGCCAAGTGTTTTTTATTTCCAACAAATGCTTGATGACACTTGAAGAAAAACGAGTAAATTTTAAAATGTTGCGTTCCGTTCCGTTCTTTTCCTGTACCTAAATTTATCTTGTTCTGGTTGAGGCTGAAAAATCCACGTCATTCCCGAATCCGAATGTGAGACATAAATATCATGGTCATGGTTGCGATTACCATCTACTGCCTCATTTACATGGCAGGATAATTGCCAAACTATCTTTAAAAGTATTTTTTGAGTGCGAGTACCGGAAGCGAAAATTTAAAGTTAACAATCATTTTATGATTTTTCGAAACTACATAAGTAGATGAGTGAAAGAGTGTCATTCCGGGAAGTTCCCATTTTATGTCAATGCTCTATAGTAGTAGTAGTCCTGTCACGCATAATATCTACTTCAAACGACTTAAGGACTCATTTTATTTCTTTTTACTCGCAATCATTATCAAAAAAAGCAATTTCAGTCTGGTAAGCGTAGCACAATAAAACTGAAATTGAATATGCAAAAAAAAAGTTTCAAACTATTTTTCTCTTCACTAAATGGGATACAATATGAATGTTTTTTACATCAGCACAAATGCAAAATCCTACAAGATGATAGAAAGCAATGAAACGTGAAACGTTCGTTTTCCCTTTGAAACTCATTCGCTCTTTATGTAGGATTACATTACCTACGTCTCCCTTTTGGCTTTGACGTTTCCCTGATTTGGGCGAGCACTTCACATTTCACATATTTTTTACATGGATTTTTTTTACAAAAGAAAGAAAAAATGTGTTGTGACAGGTGAACTCGGGGCGAAGCGGTCTTTTTTATTTATCAGGGAAAAAACGTTTTTTCGTTCACCTCCTCATCGTCAAATGAGACAGATATTATTCTTTGGTAAATGTAGTATATGGATCGTACGGAGAACTGTCAGGAGTTTGACGAGCGAAGTGAACTGAACTAAGCTGGAGTTTAGCATTACGGAAGGATGGTTTTAAATGGGAATACTCTCGGTGAACAATGGAACATCAGAAAAAAGGACAGGACAAGGATACTACCACTACCATCATATCATCTTATCATCGTCATCATCACCTCAATATCAAAAAATAAGAAATGACATACGACACAATTTATTTTTACAGCGGAAAGAAAGGAATTGCAAGTTATCCAATATCCTTTTAAAAACATTGACAAAAAAAAAAGAAAAGAAAAAAAGTATTGTATTTTTGCTGTGATGTTTTTTGAAAGAAAGCAATTCTCTTTTTTCATCGATACTCTTTAGTTTGCTTCTTTTTAAAAAGTATATTTCATGTTTTCAATGCTGGATCCATTAAGTACGTNAACAATGGAACATCAGAAAAAAGGACAGGACAAGGATACTACCACTACCATCATATCATCTTATCGTCATCATCACCTCAATATCGAAAAATAAGAAATGACATACGACACAATTTATTTTTACAGCGGAAAGAAAGGAATTGCAAGTTATCCAATATCCTTTTAAAAACATTGACAAAAAAAAAAGAAAAAAAAAGTATTGTATTTTTGCTGTCATGTTTTTTGAAAGAAAGCAATTCTCTTTTTTTCATCGATACTCTTTAGTTTCCTTCTTTTTAAAAAGTATATTTCATGTTTTCAATGCTGGATCCATTAAGTACGTTCCACGTACTCATGTCATGCACATGCTACTGCCACTACCATACCACCACCTTGCATTTATGGGAAAATGGTTGGTTGTATTAGACATTGAAAAAGTATGGGCAACAGTTTCTCTTTTTTTACTGTCGTACTCATGTCATGCCATGCTACTGCCACTACCATACCACCACCTTGCATTTATGGGAAAATGGTTGGTTGTATTAGACATTGAAAAAGTATGGGCAACAGTTTCTCTTTTTTTACTGCTGTTGTTTTGCTATGTAGTGTTCTTTGCCATTTTTTCAGCATTGTTGTGTGCTTTTACCAAGGAAAAAAAAATTCCTCAGATACCCATCAAACCAGACGACTTGGATAAATGACCCTGCTAAACATATTTCATTCTTTCGTTTTCCCTAGAAATACATGCTTACTTTCATTTAAGGATGGAGGTTATAGCTGTAGTTGTTGTGTAGTAGTTGTAACAGAAAAGAGGTAAAAGTGTTATTATTTGGAATGCTGATTTTTTCTTCTTCGTCTCTCCAGCAGGTATTACGGGTAATGTTCATTGCAATCCGGGAGCATCAACAAAAGCATTCAACACTCGGCTTTTCCATTTCATTCGCATTTTGTGTGTTTTCCTCATGATATATAGTATTCCGCCTGTTAAAGTTCTCTTCTAAGGCTGTCTATGCCATAATGCCATGCCATGCCAAAATAAAAAGAAAATCTCCGGCTTCGTCTTCCTCCCAATATACCATTTTAACTTCCCTATGGCTAGAGTATCAAATCGAATTTCGTTTTCAGTTTTTAGATGATGCACTCAAAAACATTTAATAAATAGGACAAGTTGGAGATCAGTTGCAATATTTTGTGGAGCTTCTTAAATTCTGTTTCATTTCGTATTCTTCTGGTCTTTTGTCGCCGACATTACTGTAGATGATGAAAGTGGCAACATCCTTTCATGGTTGCTAAATGCATTGTAGTGGCAGCAGAAATTGTTTTCTCAACTTTCACTTAATTATTCTAATTTCACGTTCTTTTGCCATTACAAACTGGAAATGAACCGATTTTGCCTGAGAATTAATAGTTTTGTGCTCTATGTTCAGCAGCAACAAAAAAAAATCATGCGAAAATGTTTGGGTCTTTTTTATATTAGATGGGTCTACCAGTCAAACCAGGCTATTGGATTTCTTGCTTTTGTTTAATAATGGAATGGGTTATGGGTTCTTGTTGAATTCAGCTGAAATCCATGCCTTTGTTCATTCCTAGAGGACAAAAAAAAGTAGTGGGAGCATGTAACTAAAATTGCAATCCTCGGATCGGCTCTCGCTCGCTCACTCACTCACTCAGAACTCACAACACAACATTATTACTGCTACATACTTTTTAGCTTCGTTTTGGCTTCGCTTCTGAAAAAAGAAGGATAATGCGGACATGGAAAAATTGCTTTTGAGCAGCTGTTGTAGTTATGTGCAAGCTATTCAGTTTAGCTTAACTCCTTCATATAAGCCACTGAAACGGACATTCATCCGTATCATTCCTTATTAAATGTGAGTGTAAAAGGTGAAATTGTTGGATGGAGAATCGGGCACCGGATAATATGAATTTCATCTGGAGATGTGCAATATGCCGGTTTTCGTCTTGCACCAGCCTCCTTCTCTGGAATTCCAGTTTCCAGAAGGAGCAACGTCAATGAGAAATGAGCAAGATGATAAATGCTGTGCATTGCTTACGTATTTTCAAGTCATAATAGTGCTTCCGCATTGTTTGCCCATCTAATGGGACTCGTGCCTTTGAGTTGTGTTGTGTGCTTACCTAATTTACATGAAGATTTCATGATTTCGCATAATTGAAATGAAAATATGATTTTCTTGCCGGATATATATTTCAATACATGAGTATGCAAATGTATTTGCATTCCATGACACACCGAAGACTTCCGCTGTACATTTTTGCTCAAACTGTTTCCGGTTTTCATTATTCCCAGTTTTGCCTAAATAATAAAAATTCAACATAATTTTGAATTGAATTACCAAAACAGTTTTACTATAACTAAATCAGTAAAACAGAGGTACCTCCGTGCTGTGTAATAATAAAAGTTGATACTGATTAAAGTCAACTTAAATTACAAACAATGCAAAGGAAATCACTCTATGCTTGGATTTCTTTGAATTGTTTTAATGGGAACATGTTTTTATATTTTAAAAAAGTCAGAATTCATCCGCTTTGCTTGCTCCATTGTTCCAGACCGATAGAAAATGAAAAACTAAAACAGTGAATGCACACAAGTTTTCAAATGAATAGCAAAGATTAATATCCACGGTCCATGATCCTCACACTTGATTACCTTCAAACATTATCTTTACAATAATCATTTGAGGGAGCGAATGGATAACAAATGCCAAGTCATCGCAAATAATTTTTCATTTTCGATATTATCCCTTCATGGCATATTACCTCATGCCAATAATAATACCAATCCATCAGAAAATCATAATCTAGCCATAAAAGAACAAGAATGGGAGCAAGGGTCTAAATTACAGTTCATTCTATGTGGATGATAGCTCTTTTACTGTATTGCTCCTTTACAGAGGAGCATAATGACGAGTCAGCAATTGATGAAAAATGCTGCTCTAGCACTTTCTTCTACATTCATATTCCATCTGCCAATGCAATATCATGCCATGTCCCTAACGGACCGATACCGGCTTGGAAATGAAGAGAAGTAACATACTTTTCCGGCCATTGTTCAATTCATTCATTCCATACGGCTAGATTTTTTTGGCAATACAATTTCATTCAATGAATGGAACGGAACTGAAGTGTTTTGTGGCAGCTGAAAGATACAAATAGGTATAAGGTAGCTGTCGCTCAACACCGATGCGAATCGGTACTGGAGGTAATGCCATTGAGTAATGATAATGAAGGATCTTCTCTCGTCATGTATTTAGAACACACGCAGCTTTTAGGTAAGTGGTAATGCTACATACATGAATCTATTTTATTTCAACAATTAAAATCACGAAAAAGAAGCATTTGGCCCAGGAATGGAATTCGTGAATCGTGTCATTATTAAAAACTCTGCGTGTGTGATTGTGATTGAGTGAGTGAATCAATGAATGTGAACAACCAAATGGAAAAAGGTGATATTGTCACACGCACATTCATGAAAATACTGTACAAATAACTAAAACATTTGCATTTAGGATTATCTCTGAATGCTGAAGTAGGTACCTAATATAAGTAAAACGGGTATGCACCCTATCTAATCTCTTGCGTTATTGTAGCAAGAATAAATTTTATTTTCATTTTATCACTTTATTTTAAATGAGTCTCTTTTTTCATTCTGGTCCCAGTCACACATAATTAGGAACCGGAATACTGAAATGTAATTTTGTCCCAGAAGAGCATTTCATCACCATCTCACGTAGCTCATGATGGCGCATTTTAATTATCAAACGCAATTCTTTCCAAAGTACCAACAAAAGCAAAAGACAAGTAAGAACTTCCCTTTTCAAAGGCTTTCTAACTTTTTTTTTAGAAATTATAAAGTTGCTACTTCATTAAAACTCTGTCTTCTTTATGACGTAAAAATATCCTGACCCGAATTCCCTTTGTCAAGTAAATATTATGTATCCAGTCAGATTCAGAAGAACAATTGGACTGCAACAAGACAACATCCTGTTTTCGTGCTGTGCACCATAAAAATAAGAATTACTCCGCTTTTTTCATCATTCATTTCAGCACATTAGTAAAACTCTCAGGTAAACATTTTTCCCAAAATGCTGTACTTAAAAATTCTGATGATGTAGGCACAGGAAGTGGTCAGATCAAGCATACGGTTGATTGTTGAAAAAAAATCCGTAAAAATATCGTATTCAAATTATTCTGTATCTGATGAATAAAAATGTGCGTAATGCCGGATGAGAAAGGAAAAAGATAAAGAGCAGAACCAGAGTTTTTTTTTCTTATTTATTTCAAATTCCTTTAAAAAATTGTTTAATTTGAATATAAATAAAGGCTTAGCATCTGGTCTGGACCGGGAGGTTTGCTTTGTTTTTTTTATCCTTTGTATAGATTTGTAAACATCTAACCTAATTTTGTGAAAGGGTCGACGGCATCATTAGACAAGGGTACTTTGAGTTTGAACAGACGACTGATCCTGAGCACCTATCGCATATCTCCAGCTTGGACCCACTCTTTGTCCAAAAATATGTACATACCTCAGTAGCGGTTGTCCCCTTTGTTTTGTTAACCCGATCGCAATCGTTCCTCCAAAATGCCAAAAGTATTTGTTTCATTCATACCGACGTACATCTGAAATGGAATTGGAGGTTTGCTTTGTTTTTTTTATCCTTTGTATAGATTTGTAAACATCTAACCTAATTTTGTGAAAGGGTCGACGGCATCCAACCATCATTAGACAAGGGTACTTTGAGTTTAAACAGACGACTGATCCTGAGCACCTATCGCATATCTCCAGCTTGGACCTACTTTTTGTCCAAAAATATGTACATACCTCAGTAGCAGTTGTCCCCTTTGTTTTGTTAACCCGATCGCAATCGTTCCTCCAAAATGCCAAAAGTATTTGTTTCATTCATACCGACGTACATCTGAAATGGAATTCAATTTCCAATCCCAACTCTTTTTTTTTACTCCGTAAATACGCTTTAGGGAATACGACTATAGGCAAGCCATCAGATGAAATGACATTACATTACCTATTCACATGGGACAAGAAAGCCATAGGTGGTTTGGTTTGGCTTCGCCTGGCTAGGCTATCTTTGTTTGACAAAAGCTTTAAATTCCGGATAGAATTGCATTTGCAACAACAATATTTTTCAAAGAATGTCGATTTTTGAATAATATTTTGAAAAGCGATGAAGATCATGGTGCTAACGATAACGATAGATATTCTTCCTGTGCGACAGCTGATAAGCGGACCAGAAATTCTAGAATTTTTCCATTCTTTTTTTGGGGATTTTTAAAAAAGAAAGTGCATAAACTCGTACTCGTACTCACTCACGTATACATTTTGGGTACTCATTTCCAGGTAAAGAAATAGGATGCATTGAATTGCGTACGCAAAACGTACGTTTTTCTGAGAATAAAAAAAATCCTTCTCAGAAAATACCTTTACCTACGGCCACGGCTGACGTTTAATTCAACCTTAAGCTGATGTATAGGTTTTTGGGATTAGAAAACTTTTAAAGAACCGCTACCGTACGCTATTGCCATGCCGGTAAGTAAGGGCACAAGGTACATTTTAGGATTTAGGAATGAGCTTGAAGTAGATCAAGGAAATGAATGCATCACGACAGGAGGACAGGACATGGGTTGCTTTGGTTGACTCATTCCCTGTCGAACGTTTTTTTATGGTGAAGCACCTACCTAAAAATAGGAGATTAGTTTGCAACTTACACGGAAAAATACAGAAGCACGAGGTGTAAAATGAAAACTCGACCAATGGATCTTATGCATTTNCCATGCCGGTAAGTAAGGGCACAAGGTACATTTTAGGATTTAGGAATGAGCTTGAAGTAGATCAAGGAAATGAATGCATCACGACAGGAGTACAGGACATGGGTTGCTTTGGTTGACTCATTCCCTGTCGAACGTTTTTTTTATGGTGAAGCACCTACCTAAAAATAGGAGATTAGTTTGCAACTTACACGGAAAAATACAGAAGCACGAGGTGTAAAATGAAAACTCGACCAATGGATCTTATGCATTTACGTACGTGAGCTTACTCACGCTCACCCCTCACACTCTCGCGTAACTCATGCCAGTAGCAATAGCGTTTTAATTTTTCTAACGAAAACAAAGGATTTCTGATTTCGTGAATTGTGCCTTAAGGGAAAAAAAAGAAGAAATTTTTGGTGAGTTTAGTTTAGTTGGGCTACTAGGGAAGAGAGGCTGAGGAAGCGCTGATCGCAAAAGCAATTTTTAAAGCGATAATGGTAAAATAAATGAAATAATGATACTTAATAAGCATAATGGATTTTTTTACTCTTTGAAGATAGTTCCGTTTTTGGTCCACTGGTTATGCGTCAGCATGATGTATGAGTATGAGTAAGCTACATTTTTACAAATTTTTGGGAGAAAATGATGTAGATTGTAGATGCAGTAGTAGTGTTTACCCACGGGTACCAACTAAAATTATTCCTTTCGGCTAGGCAGTACTATTATTATTCAACTTAACCTGCTTTACAATCTTCTCTCAACGGAATTAATGTGCTCGGGAGATCGGAACGTTTCCCATTTTTTCGCATTCTTATCATCGCACGTCTTCCTCACAACCACGTGTGTGGACTTTTAGAAGTTTCGTGATTTGAGATTTTCTTTTTTGAAATTTTTTAGTAAAAATGTTTTATGGGCGAGACGAATCAAAAATTAAAGAAGCTGCGTTTAAATTTATTTTTTAAAATGTCCATTGACGTCAGCCATCCATTTTTATTAAGGGGCATAATTTTTATCAAGAAGCCACAAAACACGTGGCAAAAATTATTGACAGTTAAAAACAATTTCGGACTAATTTAACTTAAACAGCAAAATAATTTTATTTAAAAATATCGTTGACCAATTTATCCTTTGTAAATATATTTTAATGAAAAAAAATTGAAAATATAATTATGTGCTTTCCGCACATGAAAATTATTCAAGAGCTGTTATACTTTGTCCACACACATCACTCAAACCGACAAGCTCCCCTTTTGTCTACTTGAGTCTTTTTTTTGGGGAAAAGCCTTGTCATCAAAAAGTTGACTTTCGTTTGACTTTCATGTTTCTAGGAGGAGCAGAACTCGATCGGATCGCATCGCATGCACATTTTATGATGATGACTTCCCCGAAAGTAATTTCAATTTTTGCACAAATGGCACGTTCATACGAAACGGGTGGATGATATGGATGACAATAACTAAAGTACATTGTATTAAAAAAAAGGGTGAGAGATACATGTAAGTATATAACATGCGAGGTGATGGACTCGACGGGTGAATGCCGAATTTTTTTTGTCTCTCTTTATCACAACTTTCTAGGTTTGCATCATCACGTCACAAAATCATCCATCCTCGTCAAAGCATACTTTGGTGCTTTCAATATTTTTTCTTTCCCTCATCGCACCCGAGTCGCCCTCCTTTTCCTTCCTTCATGAATACGTAAAAGTGCGAAACGGAATCCTCGAAATCGATTTTTTATTCTCAGGTAGCTCGCTCACTTTCGATATACAGGACATGTTGGACATTATAACGAAATACTTTGGATCCAGATAAAGTTACATCTTCAGAAAAAATAAGGTCATCTTCGAAAATTTTATGTAAGCGAGAAAAAATATAAACGATAAAGAGGAAGGATATGCATTGCGAAATTTTCAACATGATTTTCGATATTGCAATACCGTATTAAAGTAGAATTTCGAGGGAGGTGTTTTTGTAAAATAATGTCAGAGTTTCAGCAAAACTAGTCTTGCGACATTATTTTAATCTCACAAAAAGTTCCAAGGAGCTACACCCAACTTTCTTTTCTGGTGAGTGGTGTCACCAGTCTGGATACCTATTAAATTATTCCTAAGGATAGTCATCGCCATTTCATGACATTAACGGACAGTGTAATGATAGGTTGAAATATGAAATAGTTTTGGCAAATTAAACTTTCTAACAGCTTTCCACCATAATAATTGTATCTTTTATAACGGATATGATTTTTGCATGTTTTAAATGTGAAAAGAATGTGAATGTCATATCAAGCCTTGGTTATACTCCTTCTGGAAGGAACAAACCGAGGTTTTCAAAACTAAAGATTTTTGTAAAAACTAAATTTTGCTTCGAACAATTCATCTGAAAACTCGATGACTAGAAAGAACTTTGAAGAAGCACTAGAGTAATTTTTTTTGTTCTTTTAGGTCTGGAAAGGTAACAGGGTGAATCCCTTGCAGCATCTACGTTCCATTGATTCATTCATCCTCTGTGTGAAGTGAAACGTTTCATTTCACCAAGTTGACAACTTTTCCTGCTTTGCTGACGCGAAGGAACCCAACAAGCTCTTCAAAAAAAAGAACTTGGTTGGACATGGACATACATTATACTAAAACGCACTCATCCATTCCATCTCCACCAACAAATTTTTTTTAGAAAAAAAAAATCATTCTTGAAACCAACAAGAAAGAGAAAGGTTGAACAAAAAAAGAGTTCATAGTAAAGAACCAACTTCATATCCAAGGAACAACTATACAACCTCTTCTCTCATCACCCTCACAAAAGTAGAGAGAAAAAATAGAGAAAATGACAAAAAAGGGAAGAAAAGACAACGAGGACGATGTATGAAGTGCAGACACTGTAATCTTCTCCATGACTTTTTCCCATCGAAGCATTATCTTCATCGCTTACTAGCATCCCATCCTATTTTTCACTGTATTCCCAGCCTGGCCTGAATTTCATCCAACATTTTTTTTATATTTTTAAAGATGAGCAGTGGAATCCATGCGATGCAAAGATTTTCAATGGATTTTTTTTCTTTTCTCTTTTCTTTGCTCAGCGAAGCACACTCCAGAAATTCATTTTCGAGTTCGAGTCAGTATAGTATAGCAGAATGAATGGTTGGAAAAGAATGAGATTGGATTTCTTTTACAATTTTCCCTTCGCTGCTTTTCTCTTAAATGTGACATGGATTGAGTGACAAAAGTAGAGGAATTTTTCCCTTTTTTGAAAAAATCAAACGCAGCAGGAAGTCATTGTGGAGATATGTAATTGATTGTTTCTAATTGTATCGTGGAGGTAATGTTCTTTCTACTTCTTTGAGCTTAATTTTTCCCTTTTTTGAAAAAATCAAACGCAGCAGGAAGTCATTGTGGAGATATGTAATTGATTGTTTCTAATTGTATCGTGGAGGTAATGTTCTTTCCACTTCTTTGAGCTTTTCCTATAGCTTTTATGCTACTTTTTATTCTTCAAAAAAATGAAACAAAGCTCTTTGCTGGTAATCATTTCAGTCTTGCAAAAATTGTCCCTTGTGTGAAGCGACAGCCTTCATGTTGTTACCTCTTTGAAAAATGAAAGCCATCTTTAAAGACACACGTTGCTTTGGTGGTACATGCATAGTAGAATATTTCAATACTTGAGCATTCGATTTTCAATTCATCCTCTACGCCAGTTGAAACGCATTTTTTACATCCCATCAGGCAAAGAAAATGGCTTGCATAAGTAACGAGATCGAGAATGAAAAAAATGACGTTCTTCGTTGAAGAAAACGGTAGAAAGTGGCTGGATTGGTTTGGTATGATTTCGACTAGTGAATAAATTCATTTCTCTGTTTAGTTCTTAACCTAAAGTTATGATTAGTGTTCACTTGCTTGCAGTAAAATATAGTAAACGACAAAGAAAAAGTATTGGAACCTGAACACACTCTTCAATTGCAGTCAAGTTTCGTGTCATATTTTAATCAGAAAATTGATTCATATTACCAGCTTAAGGTTGATTCTTTTCTCTAGTTACATAACTGTTCAATGATAATGGCCTGACTTTACTGAACTGAATAAAAGAGAAGAGGCCTGTAAAAAAGTGAAAATATCCCTTTTCCATATTGAGACTCCATTTTAAAGTCAAACTCAAAATAAGTCTATTCATGAAAGGCGCCATACATGCTCTCCATCGAGCATCATCATCACATCGCAGCTCTCGAGCACGAGTAACCTCTAATACGTATCTTTTTCTAAGGTTTCCTACTAAAAAGCAACAATTCCACAAAAAAGTTTCTGGATTGGAAAACGTCGATTGTCGATGGGTCGAATATTCGATTCTCCCTAAAAAAAAGTTGTCTTCTCTTTTCTTGAATAACATTTTGTATTTAAGTACGAAGTACCTACATAGAATAAGGAGTACTGTAAAGCTAAAAATGGAAAAAATTGCACGAGTAGAGTTGTATGCATGTGTGCCTATGTATCACAATAGGAATAGTAGATAGAAAAGATGGAATTGAATGTCTTTGTCGATTTCTTTCCCCATCCCCATTTTCTTCATTCTTTCCTTTTCACTTCATAGTCATGCAGTGAACTCAACTCTCCCACTCACTCAGTCGTTTACCATAAACTTGAGGAAGAATGAGTAGCTGGATTGGATTGGATCTATCCTGAATTGTATTGTATTGTGGATTGGATGTTCATAAGAGTGAAACGAAATATCGAAGGAAGTCAAAGGCAATATGCCTCTTTCTATTATTCCATCTCATCTCAATCTCAATATCCTTTCGGATTTTCATACTGGAAGCCATATTTCATGCATCAATTCGCTCAAGGATAAAAACAATAGGATAAAATTGTAAATAGAAAGATGATGTAAAGTAAGGTGGCTGGATGGCATGCATATCGGCAGCGATCGAGGATCGAATCATATCCCAATCCTACCCCTTCAAAAATCTCGTGAGGAACATGACGTTCATTCATACCTTATGTAAGATGACACAGCGATATTCAATTCTACACAATTCAAGCGACTTTTCCTTCGGAAGCGATGTTTCTGTTTGGTCCCACAAGTCTAGCCAAAGCCGGAGAGAGACCGTATACACGCACGACTACAACTACAACTACGACAAGGCATTTGTGTCGTGTCGTGTCCCCATTTAAAATTTTAATAAAAAAAAGTCTAAGCTGATGGGAGAAGAAGCAACTGTGTCTAGTCCTTTTACTTTTTTTTACAAGAAGGAGTGCCAGAGGGCGAAAAGATAATGTCTCTCACTCACTAGCTTCATGTCTCTGAATTGATGATCCAAAATCCAAATCCGTCGTCTCCTACTTACCTTAAGCTTTTGAAAGGAATAATATGCTTTGCTTTTACTAAATCAGTGAAAAGGCGTAAACATCCCTCTTTTGCGAAGAATTCAAATTACACGAGAAAGAATAAATTCAATAAAGTATTTTCCAGCATTTCTTTTTTCATTTTCATTGATCCAGTAAAGTAAATCTGCTTTTAGCTCAAGCCAACCTAGGATCAAGAATATTTATCTCCTACTTAAGCCGCCCTTTCTCTACCCACGCATTTAGCTCAACTATGACATTCTCACGCGCGAACACATCACATCATTTGAATAGACATAAATGTAAATGAAATGAATGAATAGCATGGGTGCATTTGGGTATAATCTGATTGTGATTGGGAGCGAAAAAGGTAAGAAAATTTCATGTGCTTGCTGAAGTAAACCGGTGGCAGCACAGTATAAGCATAACACAAGAAGAAAAACAAATATCTCAAGTATTTCTCGTTCCTTCATGAAGTTGACCCTTTTTACTAAGCTCGCCTTTCCTTCCAAGAATTGTTTTCGACAGGAGAAAATGTCTCTGAAGAAGGGACGAAGATGAGAATGAAGTGGTGAAAGCATAAACCTTTTTCAAATAAAACTTTCGGAGTAATTGACGTAGGCGGTGGTGAAGTGAAGGTAAAATTACATGAACATGGAACACAACGTTTCAAAAAGCTTTTTCACCTAATACCGACACCGAGTGAGGCTGACAGAATTCCTACTTTTCGTTCTCATGCCATAAGTACAACGGACGCCTACGCAGGATTTACAATAATATTATTATTATTACATACTCTGTGCTGGATTTCGCAATTTGTTGTTGATCATCCTAAAGGTTATTACGGTGATGTTTGGCATGTCGCCTTATCATCTATCTGCCCGTGATATGAACTTGAACTATTGCTCTCGGCTATTTACATGCTTCATCATATTCATAATTCCATAGGCATATTTGCATTGTGCGTTACTCAAGATTGAGTAATAATTTAGTTATATCCAATGGTAAATGATAAAAAGTAAACAACATTTTATGCTCGTCTCCAGTCACCACTATCACCTCTGCCTCCGGCTTACATGCTCACAATTTACCATGCCTTGAACTTGGCTAATAATCAGAAAATTATTTTACAAATCGGCTCATGGCAGTTTTTACTGCATTCTTAACAGAATTGAGTAATCCAAAGTAAAGCCTTGAAATATTGCATGCGAATAATACGGATTTGTGCTGCGTCAACGAATAGTTGGTTCGACCATAACGAACTGGCTGGGGTTTTGAAAGGGACTAAAAATTTCCACGTTGTAAAAGATGATCTTCGATTCAGCTTTTTCACTTGACTGATGAGTATGCCCCCAACCTGATTAAATTTTCAAACTTAAATCAATCCGTAAAATTAAATACCATAACGGTTGATATATCCAGAGCTCCGGCAGTATAAATTGTTTCAAAACTCCCAACGTAATTTTCCATAGATTGGTTAGCTTCAATGCTTTCATTTATTAATTTTGTTTATCCAAAAGCAGAAGCATAAATATTGGATCCATCATTCCATTAATCCACAACACTTGAAAACTAAATTACATTTCAAGTCTGTTCATCCGCCTACCTCATTCAGTTCAAATGCAAATAGTAGATGGATGAGATGATTTATCATGCAGACATTTTTTGAGTATTTTTGATATTGAAAATGAAAGATAACCTTTTAGTGTCACTTCACTTCAACTCAGCTTGAACATTATCAAGTTTGAGTTTGAGTGGGTAAACAAACCTCGAGTGCAACGCGCTTGGCCAGTGTTTTTGTAGTGTACTTTCCGTCATTTCGACAAGCTTCCTGTATTTACCTTATCAATAAATGTAACATACCTTAATGCGCTACATTGCGTTGCATCACACAACCAGTCGAGTGTGTTTTTAAACACTATTTTTACTCTTTTAATTAAACACTTGAATGATGACAGCTTGATGCACAAGCGTCATAAACTACATGGAATATAGCGTTCCACGAATCACAAAGTCAAAATGAAGGAGAAACTGGAGAACTGAAGCAGCAGAATTTTTTATTTAATTATTACAATTAACAAAAAGTTCTGGGAAAAATTTGAGAGCCTTTTTTTGTAATCAGGATTTTGAATGAGCATTCAGAATCAGCATCCATGATGGCTCATGGTCGTAACGACATTTTTTTTCTCTCCCATTTCGATATTTATTTTTATGTAAATTAAGAGCAAACTGTGGAGAAAAATTTAGAATTATAATTTTTCGTTCCATCCATTTCCCTCATTTATTCATAAATTTTTTTTCTCTCCTCCGTCTAAATAATTATGTAGCATAAAGAAAGACCACATAAGTTGAAATGAAGTTTCAAGGATGAAGCTTTCTCCAGAATAATTTTAGATGGGAAAGTAAGCGTAAAAGCACTTGAAGCCTACGCGTTAGTATGTACATACCTACACACTAAAGGAGTCATTCTGCATTGATATCCAAGTAAAATTCACTATTCTTCTTCTCCTCTCCGCCTCTATTTTCCCATTCCCAGCTATGACTATGACGACGATGTGCTGTGATGTGTGCAAATTAATGATGAATGAAATGAATGCAAAAGGAACGTGGTAATGGAAGATGAGCAACCCTGTAGGGTGTCTACAGTTAGAGTTGGTGCTGGTCCTGGTCCTGGTCTGGTGGCGCTTTAAGGAAGACGAAAGCAATAATGTGTACATTTTCAAAAACTTTCCCTTTCAAGCAGCTTGGATCTAATAATATGTGTGAAAGGGAGGAATATTCTTAATCCCCAGCTTTTCGCACATGCCGCTTCCCATTCTCTTATTAATGATATATTTAGAATATCATGAGAACTGGCAACATCACCATAAAATTTATGGCTCTCCGCGTCTTTCGAAATGAAAGAAGAGAAAAAGAAAAAAAAATAGATTCCCTTTTCCCACTTTCCATCCACACAACTTTTTTTTCATTCCATTCTACTTACTTATCCAGCATAATAGATCCCTTTTAACATAAGTTTGCTTGTGATTTCAACGTAATAATAATGATGGTAATGAGTTTGAGTTGAGTTGCCGGGGTTGCTTCTACTTCCAGCAGAGCTTACTGTGCTGGATCAATGAATTACTTCTCTAGTCCACACTCCACACTACGACTACTTCTACTTCAGTCTTTATTTCTTTCTCTCTCTTTGGTTCTGACTATTTTTTTTTGTTGAAATACAAAATCCTCAATTGAATATTGGTTTGAAAAGGGTGGATTATTGCAAATGTTCGTTCATTGCCACTTTGAAAAGGGAACACGGAACACCCTCCGCTTTCAGCCACAAATTAATGACACCATATAAGCTTCAATGTATTGGGATGGGGCTTTATGATTTATGAATAAACTTTAGGGTAAAAACATAATTGGGGACAATTCAATTTCCACCGAGAATGTAGAAAATTAGATTTGTCAACCATTTTTCCTTCGTGTTCATACGTAACATAATTACAAGACTTTCATGCCATAAAACGAGCACTACTAGTGCTTCTGCTTTTACCACTCAAATCAAGCTTCAAGGTTGAGTTTGAGTTGGATGTGGAAAGTCAGGATTGGATTGTTTGTAATTAAACATCATTAATGCTTCATTGCTCACCCGAGTTAGTTTGGAGTTGGATGAAGTCTTTTAATTTTAACTTTTTGCAATAATAAAAAGTCATTTGATTGTGCCTAGGTGCACAATTTCCTATTTTATTAAAAGGCCTGGGTTGTTTTTGGTATGGTCTGCCGGTTTATTTTTGGTCAATAAAATCTTTACTTCAGCCAAACCAGTCAGCACCACATAATTTTGAACATGAAATGGAAGAAGAGGACAAAAAAAGAGAGAACTTTTGGAAGTAATAAAAAGCACACAGTTTCATAGATGAAGTAGCAATAGCCAAAGTCCGTCCGTCTACCTACTCTATAGCTTTCCCCTCTACTCCTACTTTCCCCATTTACTCTGGTTCTGGCTGGGAAGAAGGGAACTCAATATCTCATTACTTAAGTGGACCGAAACGTGACAGCCGGAAAGAGACAGGAATTGCCATGTACGGGCAAAGGGCGATTAGTAAAGGGAAAAAAGGCTAGCGAGCAGAGACAGGATTCATTTATTTCGTATCTTTCTTCCTCTTTTTTTCCTCTCTTTCTCATGATGTGTATTATGAGTGGGATTGGCACATTCGATGCTCTCCACTCACTCACTCACGACGACCATTGCTTACACTGCCGCCGCAACGGAAGTCTGCCAATACCATTCACAGGATTAAATAGCCTATTTCACTCAAAAAGTAATGGTTTGAGACCATCTCTGAAGAGGAAAGTGAGCGTCAGAGTCTCAGTCTCATTCTCCGTCAGAGTGAAGGGAATGAAATGGGACAAGGGACCGACAAAGGAAGGGAAAAGACATGAAAAAGAGAAATGGTCACCAATCAAATAATACCACTTCTTAGAGGTTTTATTCATTCATGAACCGACTTCCCACTTCCAAAGTGGAATTCAGATTTTTTTAAGTTATGCATGCGCACGAGCTAAGGAAGCGTGTTCCTAAAAAATCACAATTCAGTTATTTCAAAAATGTTTCATGAGTACTATGGTGCTATGTAGCGTATCCGAATAGTTCCGAACCGGGAAGTGGGAGTGAAAGCACCTGTACATTCGCAAAAGTACCATTTCGTTTTGAAAACAGGTTTTGAACATCAAAACACCCACACCACAAGAGTAAAAAATCAAGGGACAGTTTGGTTTTTGGGGCCTTTATTAAGCGTAAATTTTGTTAAAGTCGTAGTCATGATACTCTAATCTTTCTTCACGGCGTAAGTAACCTGTTAGAGTTGCATTTAGTTGAATAATATAGAAGAGTTTTTTGTACCTCTGCTATGCGGTGCGGTACAGGCCAGGCAGACGCGGACGCACGTACAAGGCCTGCTGTCGAATACAAATGCCTTGATAACATGAGGCGGAAAGAACGAAGTAAAGCATGTTCCAGTCATTTGATACATACCAATCTAGTCACACCGTTAAAGCAATTGGAAACATGCATGGAATACGTTATTTCTTAAAAAAAAAAGATTCCAGGCGTAAACACACCTTTCTAGTGTTGAACTTATGTGCATTATATTATAGTTCAGTGTTCACCAGATGAAATCGTACATTTAATCTGTATAAAAAATACCTAACTCAAGTCTCTCTCCATTCCATTATGATTTTTTTTTTCAGATGGAGAAACTAGTGCAGAGAATGATAAATCCTTTCCATTATGTATAACAATAAGCCCATTTCTTGGCTCTTCTTGGAGGACTCCCTGCTGCTTGTGTGAGGCGAGGAGGTGCATTGGCCTACGACTACGACAACAACAACATGAGTCCTAAAAAAGTTATGTATTGAGGACGAAGATTAAGGACAATTATATTGGAGCATTGTCATATACTTTCACCATTATTACATAAGGCAATCAAATCAGCAAGGAGCTCACGTTTCTTGTTCTTGAGGTGAAGACAAAGAAAGAAGCTCCATTAGAAGATTTTACCGTATCATCATTATATCCAACCGTAACGAAACTAACTAAGTCGGTTTCCATTTTCTATTCCGGGAACCCGAACGAGAACCAACATTATTTTTTATGATGATAGTAATAATGGTGCATGGTGCATGCAGCTTGTCTAATGATTTCGTCAAAGGATACATAAGTAATGAGAAAAGCGGAGGAAGAAAACCCTTTTCTTCTGTTCAATTGAAAATCATGAATCATTTTATGGTACATCAGCCCTATAATCCTATTAGAGCTTGGGGCTCATAAAAAAACTCGACTTTTGTAAAGAATAAACCTTACCAAGGCCAAGAAGACAATCCAATTTTTCTTGGAAAGATCTCTGTTGTTATTATTATTATTGTCGTCATCACTCACTTGCTACCTGTTTTCGTCAGGATGTCTGGTACCTTTCGTTACAGGTTCAATTCTGAAAAAAGAAATAATACCCTTTTGGTCCTTTGTTCTTTCCAGACCTTTCTGGAAATGTTGCACTTGTTAAAAGAGTATGAGGAGGGTTTAAAGCATAATTTGTGTTTACCCTCAGATTTTACGATGTCAGATTACCATAGGGTATTCTTATTGTGGATAGTGACAGTACTAGAATAAAAAATTATTTCGTTTCTTGTTCAGTTAGTATCTTAATGCTATTTCAGGTGCTTGAATCACGGTAAAATGTGCAGTTGAGTTAAACCAAAACATGAATATTCTGAAAAAAAGAAATAATACCCTTTTGGTTCTTTGTTCTTTCCAGACCTTTCTGGAAATGTTGCACTTGTTAAAAGAGTATGAGGAGGGTTTAAAGCATAATTTGTGTTTATCCTCAGATTTTACGATGTCAGATTACCATAGGGTATTCTTATTGTGGATAGTGACAGTGAATAGAATAAAAAATTATTTCGTTTCTTGTTCAGTTAGAATCTCGATGCTATTTTTCAGGTGCTTGAATCACGGCAAAATGTGCAGTTTAGTTAAACCAAAACAAGAAAACGACGGTATCATTTTACTGAATGCAATAGCGTCCATCGCTATTTTTCAGACATCGTTTTAATCATTACGCTGATTTGATTAAACCACTTGATCAAACCAAGTTTCTGGCATTTTTTTTCTTCATTTTTTTTATTTTTAAATCGTAAATGAAATTGCTTTGTGAAGAGCATCCATGCTGTTCCATTAGGGAACTCAACAATCGATTTGATGCACTACTAAAGCAAGCAAGGAATTAAAATAAAATACAAAAAATAATAAATTCTTTGGCTACCCGGCTACCCATAAAAGATCCACAATTCAAGTGAAGTGAGAATCTTTTCATGTTATTTTCCGTATTCTTTTCTATTCCCCTCTTACGAATAAATACGAGGACAAAAAGGTTTTTAGTTCAGATGATCTGTTCAAAAGGAAAATACAAAAAATAAATCCAATGAGCGTGTCTGTCTACCGTTTTCACAAAGTACATTTAAAAGGATTTTGTATTCGAGATGTATGCTTACGCATGGAAAAGATTTTATTTCAGCAGGTGTGAATCCAACTTCTTTTATTTATTTGCCCTGGACCTGTGATTCTTTTATTTAAGCAAAGGTTTCCTCTAACCTGTTACTTACGTCAATGCCCATGAAGAATAAAAAAATATTTAAAAGGATCTCAGGGGAGTGAAGAAGGAATGATATGGTGAGATGGAGATCGATGGAAAAGATGATCTTTGCCCTTTTAGTATTCTATTATTATTTCTGAAATCTACCTAGTCGACCTGTTCAAATCCATGTCCAGTTGAGTCCAATCCGGTTCGGACCAGTAGCTTCGAATTCGATATCAAGTGTATGTAGGCGACAATAATTGGGCTTTATTGTTCACTTGTTTATCTCCTTTTTATCTTTGTTTTTCTCTAAAGGTCTAACGAAGGTACTTTTATCTTCCACCCCAAGTCACCTTTCCAAATTCATATTCTGATATTCAGCTAATGTATATTTTACACCTTCTTGATTCTCGTATCTTTTAAATCACCACTTTTCCAGGTAATATGGATAGCGATAAAATGCTGAATTCTCGTAATTTCATGTCACATCAAAAGGTCAGCTTTCTTAAATTACCTTTTCTGTAGAACAAAGTTGATTCTCGTATCTTTTAAATCACCACTTTTCCAGGTAATATGGATAGCGATAAAATGCTGAATTCTCGTAATTTCATGTCACATCAAAAGGTCAGCTTTCTTAAATTACCTTTTCTGTGGAACAAAGTCCAGCCTATTTAGTTACCTGAAAATATACTGGAGAATTTCGAAGCCGTATTTTCTTCCGATTTTTCTGAATTACTGATCCGAGCAAAAAGACGGTTCTAGGCGAAGCAAAGCCATCTACATTTTGATGACGCACAAAATTTACTTTTTTTAAAGAATCTCCAAACTTGTCAATTATTTCCGTCAGTTATATCATATATCGTCTCAAATCATGTCTCAGTTTTAATCGTGTTTGTCTTTATTGCAGTTTATTGTCTTTTTATCAAAAATAACGGGGTTGTGCAACATATTTTAATTTGTTCGCATGCCATTAAATTGCATTAAGTATTCAATAATTGCCGATGACTTCTGTGACCCCAAAACCGAGGCAGACATGAAATATTATATTTAATCTTAACGATACGTAAAGCGATTCCAGACCAGACACAGACAAATTATTTTTAAGTACAGTTTAAAAATTAGTTGTAAGTTAAACAAAAGCGTTCTTTTATTAGTATTAAGTACATTATGCAATTTCTCCAGCTGCATAACTTTTGCATTATCTATTCTATTCACATTCTCACGATACTACCAAAGATGAGGGAAATGCTAATTAGATTTTTCAGCTCTCAAATATCTTTGTTCTCTTATCTTCTTCTTCTAATGCTATGCTATGCGCTTGCTTTGCTCATAGAAACACGAGCGTCGTTTCGCTTCTTGGTCTCGTTTCGCTTGGAGCTCGGCTTCTTCGTTCCCCTTCTCTCCAGTGTCTCCAGCCCAGCAGCATGATAAAAAAACTTGCAAGAACAGCTGAAAAATGCGTGATCGATTCCACTGGATATAGCGCGGGTTTTGACTTGCTTTGCTTTTTTATACTGAGATTACAATATTATGACTTGGGAAATTATTATTGCGATTACATTAGAGTACACCTGTACAGCAGCTCATCACGTTTTGTGTCTTGTTCTTGTCGCTTAACCCGAGTTTGTGACAGGCGCAAGCCAGCCTAAATACTTACCATATGCTTTCCTTTCTCTGTCTATAACTTTCTATTTCTACATCATTTATTGCGTCGCAAAAAAGCACCATATTTCCTGTGCGTATCTAATCCGCCCACCTGTTTTAGGGATTCCTTCCAGTCCAAACTAAATAACGTTGTGTTCAACATTGTAAAATACTCGTGTAAAATTGATAATTTTAACTACTTAAAAACAAACAAATAAAGATTTTAATCTGTCCTCCATTCACAGTATTATACGTATTATCATATCAATTTTGACATCAACTCCACAACTTTCTCTTGCTATATTTTACACTTACATTCGCGAATTAGAAGAAAAAGTTTATCATGTATACTGTAACTAGAATTTTGGAGTGAAAGAATTTTTTACTGTTAAAAGTATCTCATTGTTAACATGTTACTGCTAAGGTAAATTAAATACTTCTGGGGCACAAATCGCAACCGTATTACTCATCGTCAGTGTTCATTGTGAATGAATGTGTTGTGAGCTTTACAAGTAATTTTTAAAATGGCCAGTGGTGGTGAATGTAGTAAGTATTTAAAAAACATAAATGACGTAACAGAGGAATTAGAGGAGCCTGACAATCCGGATGAGACAACTCAGCCATTTCAACTTTTCAATCTCGCATGGGAAGATATTTTATTTCTGTAAGTGAAGCATACTAACTAAATTAGCTTTTAGAATTCAATAATGATGTGATTATTTTTTAACTTCTAATTAAATTTGTGCGATTTCAGTCACATTCTTTCATTTTTAAAATGGGAGGACCTGTTCAGATTGCGTAGTGTGAGCAGAGAAGCTAAGGAGATGATTGATCATTACTTTGAAAAAATGAAAGTAATTGATTTGTCTCTAGTTGAAGGGGAAAAGTTCACATTGGAGGCTTTCAAGGTGAGTTCACTTCATTGCAATTTGGTTGGTGGATGTGCGCAATTACAATTTGTTTTGCTTTTGCTTCATTTGCTGTTTTCATCAAAGTCAAGAGCGTTTCCTATTTGAATACATGATGATAAATAGATATACATACATATTCATAATATGCTCATGTATCCTAATCGCAATAGTCTAATAATACATAAGCCAACAGCAAATTGCATAGGTTTTATATATTAATCCCAAGGCAATCTTAATCCCAAAAGAGTGGAGATGGCATAAGTAATATGAATATTGCTTTTTTTGTTTAAGTACCTATTCGTTGTTTGTGGGCTTCCTTAAATTGCCCATAAAATATATAGTAATTCAACGTACGTACATAACCTCATCCAAGAAGACAGAATTACTCGTGGGGATTTCATTTTTTAAACTCAAGACTCCCCTCTGCATTGCATTGCCTGAAAGGTTTTTTGTATTCGAGATTGGATGTATAAATGTAGTACCTAAGTACATGG
>JAHZMX010001972.1:0-18267 GCA_027743895.1 Seira musarum | reverse complement strand
TCTCGTTCGTGAAAATGGCAAAAAAAATATTTTCCCATGTCGCCGTCGCCTGAAATCATAAAAACCTTTTACGCTGGACGCCATAATGGTCAAATGACCATATGTCCAGTCCAGACAGCTCCGAGAAGTCTATACAGCGGGTGCTTGAATCCTGTAACTGTCCAAAAATGAACAGCGTTTTCCATGTCCTAACATGACAATTTTAAGTGTCAACGGATCCAAAAATTACTATTTCATGTCAGAAAAAAAATTATCTCGAATGAGGAATGACGATCACACTCATGTACGAAAAAACAAATTGGACAACATGTTGGATTGTGATTGTGATTGGAAAACGGGATTGCAAAGTGGATCGATACGATCGAGTAAAATACGCAGTTTTGTTAACTGTAATTCATGTACGCACAAGTCAAGGAATGTGTGGGAACGAAATAGAAAAAAGGGTTTAAAATGTTAATGAATAGATCCGTAGTCGAACTAGACTTCATGGAAAATTCTAAAAGAGTCACATTTGTTTAGGTAATTTTGACACATTTTTTTTCTGATGATTGAAATGAAATGACTTTGACATTGAACCCATGTTTTCATAGCGTTTTACATTTTACACGTGTACCGTGTACCTCTTGTGTTGTAAGTAACCCATTTAAACTTGTGCGCAAATAACTTTGTTAATTTGATAAGGAACTGGACTGAGAAGAATACAACGGATCTGGACGTGAAACATGACTTTTAACTTCTTTCCCATGATATATGATTGTGATTATTTTACATTTTATTGGATTGTTGTCGATTGGAATGTGAGCGGGATTTGGGACTAGAATTTTCCAGATTTTATCGGTTCACTTCAAATGATGCGAAATTAAAAATAAACTAATTGTAGTTTATCCAACCCTTGCAAATATTTTTTTGTAATGAAAAATTGATCACATTAAATTAGTTCTGTCGAATTATAACTGCTGAAATCCTTATAGGAATGTTTAATTTTTTAAATTTAATTTATAGTTCATGAATCAAGGTTTTGATTTCTTGAGCATTTATTTGCGATTGTTAAATTAAAAATCAATACATCCATAAGAAAAGGATTAAAATGCGCTATTTTTACATCTGATTATTTTGATTAAACCCAATTTATCTCAGGTTTCCCCTTACTCATTTATCTCAATCAGAACTTTTTTAATTGGAATTGCATCAACCATGATTAATCTTGTCTTATATTACCCCAAACTGTAATATAATCGAAATGGGTCGTTAAATTGACGGAAAAATCAAATTACAAATTCCAAAATAATTCCTAAAAAAGTCCATTTCATTTTATTTTTAGCCTTTCATCATTCAATTCAAACCCAGTCTGGAAGTTCAAGTTCAAATATAATTATTTGTTTTGTTAATCCCTCGAGATTCGGAATTTCCCTCAAGAATTCTCTTTTATCCGTTAATTTCCTCATCTCACTCTGAGGTATCCAATCTTATTGATTGAGAAGGGAATAGATAGTGTTGGCCAAAGTCATAATTCATGCGGTCAGAAAAGGGACCTCAAAGTTAATCCTAATCCCGAAATGATTATTAGCAGGACCCACCTTTTCTAACCCTTCCTTCCTAACCTACTTTTTTTCCTTCTTGAATCATCTCCTTTGGTGGTATGGTAGCCCGCAGGACCTTTCCTTTTCGGAAGTTGCGATAGGTACCTGCATAAATCCAGTAATACCAACTTCCGCGGGTTGAGGTGATGTGATGTGATGATCACCTGCATTTCAAAACAAACAAGATATAAAAGGTAATGATGTGAACGCATCAATGGCTCAAAAGGAAACTCACCTTCCTTCCGAGTAAATCACCTGCGTTATCAGAAGCTCTAGTTCTAATAGAGCAATAGCGTGCTTCCATTTTTTTCTTAAGATTCCATTACATATTTTTTCTCATTTTCAAAAATGAAAATTTCCAGTGAATTTGTGATTCCAGCAGTTCTCCTGCTTTTGGAATACAATTACGTGAGTGGTGCAATTTACCCCAGTTCTGGTTCTGAATCTACATCGTCATTTCTGTCCTTGTTGAATAATTTCAACCCATTCGTAAGGGAATGTTCTTGGTTGTTCCGTGATAATCCGGAGGATTGTCAATCCTATTTCCAATGTCGACATGGCCAATCCGTTTTAAGGAGGTGTCCAAGGCAGTTGGCTTGGAATAAGGAAGGTGGTTATTGTGATTGGGAATATCGGGCAAAATGTAAAGCAGAGAAGAGGAGGAAGGGGCAAAATGAGACAAAAAAGAAACCTAAAGGTAAATTAAAACCTTTTTTTTAATTTCGCAAAATTTTAAGAAATTTTGTAAATTTTAAAATTTTATTTCTGTGACCAGATGGATGTCGACCAAACACATACGCTCCCCATGAAACAAATTGCGGGAAATTTTACAGTTGTGATGGTTCTGGAGTAAATCACCTCATGGATTGTCCTCCAGGACTCCTTTATGATCCAGTGTTGTGCATCTGCAATTGGCCATTCATGGTTCAGTGTTCACCTTCTTCTGGAGGAGGTGGAGGTGGTTCCGTTCCAATGGGAACAACTAGTTCTACTACTTCTACAACAACTACAAGTGCAACTACTACTACTTCAAGACCTTCTGCAACTTCTGCTACGACCACATCAACATTGGCTCCTTTCTTTTCAACGGATCCGACTAATGCCCCAACGACTACAACTACAACAACGGCTTTGACGACTACTACTACGAGACCATCAACGACGACCACAGCGACCGCTAAACCGTCAACGGTTTATCCCATCTTAATTCCAAGCACAGGTTGATTCCCTATTCCAAATTCATTCCTTCACACTTACTTTCTCTTTAACATTTATTCTAATTTTTAAATAATTTTATTCTATTCTTCTTTTAAATAAATGAATTTTAAGCCGACTTCATCTTTTTTTCTTCACACATTCCATCACTATTACTGTCCTGTCTGTGAGCAAATGTCCTAATGTCTCCCTCTTTTCAGATTTTATTGTCGTGTGTTACTTTGCTTCGTGGGCTACCTACCGCCAAAATGGAGGAAAGTTCACTCCCTCCATGATTGACCCCTCCAAGTGTACCCATATCATCTACGCCTTTGCTATATTCTCTCCAACCACCTTCGAAATGCAAATGTTTGACGAGTACGTGGACGGGAAGGATGGTCTTGATTATTACGGGCAAATCACAGCCTTCCAGAAATACGGAATCACTCCAATAATCGCCATTGGTGGATGGGAAGACTCTGGAAGCCTCAAATGGAATGAATTGTTTTCAGATTTTGAAAAAATGCAAAAATTCATCTATTCCGTGAAGCCATTCCTCCAGAAGTACGGATTTAAGGGGATCGACATTGACGTGGAATATCCCGGATGTCTCCAGGGTAACTGTGCCGCAAATCATGCACACCACCGCGAAGCCTTCTCCGTTTTGATCAAAGGTCTCAAACAAGAATTGGGAGATGAGTACACCGTAACCGTCGCAATTTCCTGTAATGAAAATATCGTGAAGGTTGCGTACGATATAAGGACAATTTCCAAATACGTTAGCTGGCTCAACGTCATGACCTACGATTATCATGGTCCATGGGAGAAGCGAACGGGTCATGTTGCTCCATTATATCCAAACTCGGATAAGGATCCCCAAGCTGATTTAACGGTCCAGCATTCAATCGAAATGCTTTTAGGATATGGCGTCCCCAGAGAAAAGATTTGTCTTTGGATTTCCTGCTTATGGAACCTCATTTACTTTGGCGGATGCACAACAGAACGGACTAGGTGCTCCTGTGGTGGGACCCGGAGAAGCTGGAACGATGACCAGGGCAAAGGGGATGCTGAGTAATGGAGAGATCTGCAGATATGATTTCCAGGTGGTTGTGAAGAATCCTCAAAATCGGTATGGTCCCTACCGAGTGAAAAATAAATTGTGGGTTAGTCACGATGACCAGGACATGATCAAGAAAAAGAGCGACTTCATCCTTGAATACGGGTTGAAGGGAGCGATGGTCTGGTCAATTGATCTCGATGACTTCCAGGGATACTGTGGAAAAGAGAAATTCTTTTGCTTGAGTATCATCAACAAAATCATTCGGGGGCCAAAGGGCACAGTGTACACCCACAAGTGGAGGAAATACAGGGAGGCGGAAGAGAAGAAAAGAAAACAAAGGAAAAGCAGAAGCCGTAGTCGACGAAGAAGATTTTAAATATTTATATTATTTTTTATATAGCTTTACATGATGACTGTAAATTACAAAAAATGGTGCTCTCTTTTTTTGACAAAAATAAAACTTTATTTTTTAAAGCTTAATCATGTACAAAGCTAATACAATTACGTAAGCCACGGATCCCAAACCGTTGGCTATGGCCAAGCACATTTGCAAAACGAGACTGACGAGCTGGTTATGCGGGAGTCTTCTTCTCGGCACTGGAGGGGGAATTGGAGGTGCTGGCGTCGTCGTTGTTGTAGTAGTAGTTGTTGTTGATGTCGTCGTCGATTCCTCTTCTTCATCCTCCACCACAGGCACAATCGGAAGTGGTGGTGGTGGAGGGGGCATGGGAGTAGTTGTAGTCGTCGTTTGGTTTTGATTCGCTTCAAGAATGTCAGGAGCAGGAATAACGTTCTCGCTTGTGATGGGTGTCACTGCAATTCCATTGGGAATTCCATTTGGTAATGGAGCTGGCACTGCTGCTCTGCAGCAATTTCCTGGAGATTCATTTGAAATGAGATGTTCAGGCTGAGGTAGTTCAGGTGCTGGTGGCACTGGATCTGGTTCAGCGTTCCATTGAATTGAAAAGAAAATTGAGAAGAGGACTACTCCAATCACTTGCATTATGATGAAGGCAAGTAATGCATATTTTATGACGTGGGGTCGTTCCTGGAAAATTTTAAATAAAATTAAAAAGCATTCAAGAATTATAGAAAAAATCGATTTATTTTGAATACCCGCTCCACCCCTCGGAAGATATAGATTCCAGTGATGAATAAAGTGACAAAATACAAAAGCTTGAAGAAAATATTTGTGTAGTGAGCGAGAGGATCGATATCTCTGAATTTCTGGAAAAATAAAAGTCGATTTAGTGGAATTTCGATTTCGATAAAATTTTTACTGTAAAAATAATTTTCTGTTTTTACCTGTTCTGGAGGATCGCATTTCCACAGAGCAATATTAATTTCACTAATGAGCGTGTCAAAAATGAACCAAAAGAGGAAGACGAAGGAAAGAGCCTATCGTCAAAAATAAATAAAATTAATTTAACAGAATTCCATCACATCATCTCGCATGTTTTTTATCATTACCAAATGAAGGCTTGATCCAAAGAATGCTGCTCCCCGAACAGATTTACACATTTTAATTTTTTTTAAACTTCCTACAAAACTAATTTCTAAATCACAGAAAATTGTTCCAATTTATTTATTCAAAAATCCGATGAGCTTGGAAAGATTTAATTTAGAGAGTAGAATACGACATTTCTCAACAAAACAAGCTACCTATTCAATATGTTCAATGAACTTATAATATTTTTCTAAATGATGCATTGCATAACTTGCATGACTGTACATGAAATGATATGGAGTTATTTTTTTATCATTACCAAATGAAGGCTTGATCCAAAGAATGCTGCTCCCCGAACAGATTTACACATTTTAATTTTTTTTAACTTCCTACAAAACTAATTTCTAAATCACAGAAAATTGCTCCAATTTATTTATTTAAAAATCCGATGAGCTTGGAAAGATTTAATTTAGAGAGTAGAATACGACATTTTTCTTAACAAAACAAGCTACCTATTCAATGTTCAATGAACTTATAATATTTTTCTAAATGATGCATTGCATAACTTGCATGACTGTACATGAAATGATATGGAGTTACTAATGTTCCAATCCTCAGTACTTCTTTTTGTTCGGAAAGATTCATAAAGGTGCACATCTTGTGGCTTCCGTTTCATTCTGAAGTATATAGAAATTGGTCTGTCTGACGATCGAGAGATTTATTTTTAGACATTGCGTCTTCAGTCTTCATGTATATGCTAAGCTTGGGCATATTATATTCTTCTTCTTCCCCCTTCCTTCCTCCAAAAGAGTTTCAATTTTATTTTGGTTCCCGAACGAGAACTAACTGGGAGGGGATCGGCAAAGCAGACTGAATGAGTTCCAAAAAAATGGAATTCGTGTGCATCAGTTTCAGAGTGCCCCACTTTGGTGATGATTGCAAAATTAAGTCATTTTGTGATGTCCAGTCGTTAAGGCTACCGTTATTTGACTGTCTTGACGAGGACGAGACCCTTGACGTTGACCTCTTTATTGCTTGTCAAACCTCGAGAAACAAACGGCTCCACTTATAGCTGATTACGAATCTCAAGTCACAAGAATAATCAATCCACAATAGAATAAATAATCAATCCGTTCTTCCAAAGGTTCCTTGCTTACTAATGTCGACACTTGTTTCAAAACTGTGATCAAAATGGAATAAAGTTGTGTTACTTCAATTGCGTCAAATGACATTATCAAGCGCCAACAAACTAAACGCCTTTTGTTATATATACTGACAGCAAACTGCTTCATTTACAGAACTGTAGCGGTGGTTTAATTTTTAAATGGAAAGAAAAATGTTGGTTTGTTTGCTAATTTGATAACTTACTATAATAGATATTGCAATGTTATGAATACAATTAGTTTATAATCAAAATTATGTGCATAAAATTGAAGATTAGGAAAATGAGTCGTCAGTTGTTTAGTGAAACGATTTTAGTTTACGATTTTATCCTGTCATGAGTCCTGATCATTTGTCTAAATTAAATAGTTTGAGTTAATGTGAAATAGTTGTTCGAGTCGAGAATGCGTTATTTAACATATAAAGACCCCCAAAATTCCTCAGATATGACAGAAAAACAACTTTTTAGTTCATAAAATGTTCAAGGAATCATAATTTATTTATTAATTCTAGATTATTTATGTTTTTGAATAGTTTAGATATTGAATCATTATAAATTACGCACATATTTTAGAAATTGAATTACTGTGTTGTTTGTGTAATATTGTACAGTGCATGTGCGGTAGTGAATGATAAAGAAAATGTTGCTGCGTCATTCGTTTAGTTTTGCTTCTTTTTTTCTTCTTCCTTCGCAGCTTTTTCTTTCTGTTTCCTTTCTTTTGCTGCGCTAATTCGTCTCATTTCGGATGTATCCTCGCCGCCCAACTACAAAAATTTCACAAAAGCACAATTAAAACGAGTTTTGGAGGAGAAAAATATTAATCTATTTATACCGTAAAGCTCAACAGCAATATTAATAGCAAGGAAACAAAAATCCAAGACTTCATGTTTAATAAAGCACTTATCTGCTCTTGGATTGTGTTTGTATTTTGTGCAAAAAATTACGACGTCTGCTTTGTTAGGCAAGTAAGAAATAAATGAAAGTGAAATATTATTTTACCAATATTTCATTTCTTCTTTTCTATTCATTAGTTATTAAATTTTTTACTTGGTCTTAAATGACTAATTCACTAGAGTGATAAAAACTTCGTCACATGTTATACCCTGAATTGCAGAACAAAAGAAATCACCGCTTGAACATCATCCTAATATCTTTGACATCATTTCGCAACGTTTTATGTTTCACATTATGTTTTACGGAAGCTGTTTTATACAGCCATAATCTGAAAACGGTAGAAAATTAGTTTTTGTCATCTTAAAGAACGTCAAACACCGCTAGCGTCAGCACATTAAATAGACTTCCCAGGTCTTTCTTATTTTGCAAATCAAGACAGTTCATCATATATCAAAATGCTAAACTATATTTGCACCGCATTTTTTTATTTGATTCTTTGTTGCAAGAATAAAACTCGAGTTATTTCTACTGTTTCTTCTATTTGTTGATGGCATCTATGCGTGATGTGCACAAAAATTATTATTAACTAATTTTTTTTGTTTTTAATTTATCGTTTGATATTATACATACGTGTCAAATAAATTACGGCATCAGAGACGCCGCATTTGTGGCAAAATCGTAAACCAAAAGAAAGCACGAGCCAACACCGCCGTAGAACTGTAAAGAAAATAAAAGCCATTTAATATAAAAAGTGCTACAAAAAATGTTTTTGTCATGAATCATGAGTCATGTGTTGCTCATTTTAAACGTGTTAGTTATCACGCCACTCGTTTATAAGCAACGCTTTTTATCTCAATAATAATCAAAAAATTAAATTACTTTTGCGAAGAATTCTGTAGTCATCAGGAACAAGCCACTTCCTACTCCAATTGGATCAGTGGAGACAGTATTCCACGCTGCCAGTGCTAGTACGTTTACGCCATCTTGAACGTATACCACGTCAGTGATGCAGTAGGTGTTTGTTATCCACTCTCGAAAGACAGCATTCTAGATGAGCGCATTTCCAATCAATTATTATTAAAATGTTGAACTTTTTTGTTTAAAATAAATTGAATAAAATGTTTATGAAAGCGTCATACCACTTCAAAAGCCTTTGCAGCAACTGCGTAAATGCAGGTCACCTTTACAAGGGACACTGTTTGTTCCGCAATGACGTAAGCATGCTCTTTTTCAACAAGGTTGTCAAACAAGTAATACGCAAGGAATAGGAGATTATCGCCATGAACAACCCAGAGAAAGTTTTCAAATATTTCATTAAGCAGTTTAGCAGCAGCGCGAATTTGCCTGTGTGTTCTCCAGATGTGTACTCGATTTTCGCTTCTCTGACCTGCATCCATGTCATCTAACCGGTCTTTCATCAGGTATTGTTTCAGGAGAGAAGTCAAGCCAAACACCGTCAAGGATATTGACAGAACTACGTCGTTGATTAGGTTTTCTTGGAGATATCCGGTAATTTTGATTGATGCATCAAATGTTGCCATAGTCACAGTTGTCGCGGTGACATTAGTTCCATATAATTCCAAGAGTGGATCGATGTCATAATCCGTTTGCCACACAAATAGAAATTTTGAGAATTTGTACGACAGATATTGCAGAACGTTCATGTTGCCAGGAAATCCAAAAAACGGAATGAATAGTAAGATCACAGCATCCCCGATTGAAGTTCCAATCATTAGTAGGAAGATGACCTATTGAGAGCCATTAAAGCTGTATTTAAATTGAACGCCATAAATTATTTATTTATTGATTCGTTTCTTTACTTTTGTCATTTTTAATTCTCCTCGCACGGAATCCTTTTCAATTTCTGCCAGTAGCTCAAACAATTTCATGATTTTGTCTGTATACCACCAAAGTGTTCCCCAGAAAACTACTCGCTTGAAGCCGTTAAGCCACGCATATCCATTTGTAATGACGTAATTAAGTATGCCGTGATCCATGCCCCAAAAATACGCCCATTTGATGAAAGCAAGGCTTTGAAGCAAAGCAACTCCAAGAATGAAGATCCGAATTGCCTTTGAAATTAAACAAATATAATTGAATTTGTCACAAACCGTGGAAAGTTTTTTAATTCATTTCTGTCATTACCATGCAGAAGAGCAATTTCCCCCTGCTTTGGTTGCTTCTCGTTTCTGGATGCCGTGGTGTCATGCCAAGGTAGAACATTACCTTTAGTGTCATCAGAAGATAGATTCTAGTCCAGAATGCTTTTCTTTTCCGCTCTTCATCTCCTACATCACGGTTTTCTTCGTTCTGTAGACTCAAGCTATGTTGACTAGATCCTCTTGTTTCATTGTGATCTACATCAGTCAAGACTCCAGCAAATGGCGTTCCTTGCTCTTTGTCATCTTGACGTGGACCAGATTCAAAATCAAGATCCAGCGTGGCCAAGCTTGATTCCGAACTTGAAGGCGATGGCACCCTTCCAATTATTTCCATGTCTCTGCTTGGTCCTGGAATGACTTCAGCGGGATTACTTGGACTTGAACTTGGCTTTGCACGCCGATGTATCACAAATATATCCAGTTCCGAATCCCTGGGCGGCAGAGGTTCCATTTCTATGACAATGTCACTGAAAGTGCTTGGTTGCGGCTCTGGCTTCTCCAGCCATGCTTCAATAGGCTGTCGCTTAGGCATGTTTATATCTCAGAATTTAAATGCAGACGCTGAGTATTTGAGTTTTTAATATCACTGTATTTGTTTACGTAATTTATTTCATTGATAGGTGCACGGTGCAGCAAAAATGCCCTATATTAAATAATAGATATTAATTGCCAGTTTTAAATTAACTTAAACGTAGAATCAGGATTTTAATCAAATAAAATGTGATATTAATATTATCAGAGAGAACTTAGAGATGCAAGTGAAAACGTGGTTGGAAGGATATGAAGTGGAGCGATTTATGGAAAGAAAGTAATGCGTCATTCCATAAATGGGCTACTGGACTACAAAAATACTTTTTCTATATCTTACGTACTGCATAAAGTTCATTTAAAACTACCTATACAATTTCTTGTCAGTCAAAACCACCATTTGTGTTACATTATATCGGTATAATGTTGCATCCTTCAACGTTTGTAACGACCATGATCAGTTTAGTTTCATGTTTGTCTATTTATTTGCATGGCTGCGTCGGAGATCAAATCAAAGGAATCAACGTTACGAGTTAATGGAATGCTGATATATGATAACTATGTGATTATAACTTGTCATTTTTTACATTTTCTCACGTTAATTATTAAAGTTATGTTCTTAGATATAATAGCTTATCAAAAGATATCATATGTTGTTTTTGAAAGTACGTAGTTTGTTATTTTAAATATATTACGCACAGATACAGCAGTACATATCCATAATTTTCTGTAATTGACCTATATAATTATTAAAACAATCAAAGCGTGCAGACAGACGGAAGTCGTTGGAGACAACTAAAATGCTTCCATTGGTTTACATGGTCATAAAACAAAGTGAAAACGTCATTTATGATCTACACGCAGAAAAGGGTTAGAAAAATTGGCAATAATAGCATTGCTCTGTACTCCAGTATAAAATAATAAATAATTCCCGTCTCATAAAAATCGAAGAAACAAGTAGTGTCAGTGTCAATGGGAAATTGCACACCTTATTTGCATGAACCATATCAAATCATCTTATATTTTCATAGGTATAACAAGTGTCTAAGAGTAAAAAAGGCTTGTTTTTAAAGAAACTGGCATGATTCTCATTTAATATTTAAATGGTCATAGGAAAGTAAACTGTTTTATTGTAGGTATATGAATTGATCGGTAAGTACAAGTGAAAAAGATGGAAAGTAAATTGTTAGGATTCACGTCTCACATTGACCTATTTTGTCTCAACGTCAATACGGATTGTGTACATGTGCTCCTTGTGAAAAAATGAAGGGGGAAAGAATATTAGTGAAAAACTTCAACGTCAAGTTAACATTCAGTTCACATTTAAATCGTCCCCAACGAAGAAGAAAAATCTCATAGGAACTATGGTTAAATACCTGTAGCAAAGGCTGTACCTAATGTACCCCGACGATCGAGCTGCAAATTGATCATATAAATCCTTGATGCATCGGCATTGCTCATTCCATCAGTGATGTTCAATTGCGAAACACAAGAAACGAAAGTGAAAGAAAGGAAAAATTACTTTATGGTTCGTTCGGTAAGGATGGTACAAGAAAGAAAGAGAAACTTTCGCAAGTGCGTTTACTTCCACTCTTCTTACCTGTAAGAAGCCTACCTTAGCTCTTCGATTCTCATGACTCATGACGAACCAGGAGAAGGGAAAAGAAAAACGCATGATTTTGCTGACCAAGGAAAGAATGGACTGTCAAGTCCACGTGGAAAGGCCAGAATTAATTAGTGGCTCGCAAACATGATTTGCTCTGGCTCTATCTATTTTGTATGGTTTATATTGATTGCAATCTAAGGTTCACTATGACGTAGTTAGCCGAGCCAAATTAAACCATAGCTCATATTGCAAATCAGAAAATTCAGAAAATTTAACATCAACAGAATCTGAATAATCAGAATTTGAACTTGGGTTCCTATTATGTATTCCTTTCACAACAAAATACACTATACCTACATCGCTCCCCAACCCACGCTGGGACCTTACAACATGAATGTATTGTCGGTTTTTTTGTTAATAATTAAGGTCTAAAAATGATTTGCTCATATTTCATCACTGTTGGCCTAAGACAAAAAAACCAACGGTGTCATCGTAATCAACATTAAAAACTTAAATGTAAATGTACGTCTTAAATGCGAATGCATGGAGACATTGTACTCGAGGATGTTCCCTTGTAAGAAATAATTTTTGGTGCTGAATTAAGGCCCTTTTGGATACTGGATGAGATACATTTTGAGTTGATCGAGAGCTTAATATTTGCATAAACATGTTTCTTTTATTAAGAAAGCAATAACGTAATACATACGCATTTTTCATTCATTGAAGCCGTGAAGCTTCAGGATGGAGATGGTATCCAACGTAAATGACGTAAGTTACGTTCAGAATTTTATGGAGCTGGTACACTTTCCGGAAACTAGATTTGGAAAAGTGGATCCTCACCCCGGAAACTTATCTTTCGAACATTTTATGATGCGGAAGTTGATTCCACCGTCAAACCATATCATGTTGATGACGAGGATAGGATTGTTGAAAGTCTATTTTGATATCATTTTTTGAATGAATGAAAGTTTCTCTCAGCGATCAAACACATTCGTTTTGGAACTGGTCTAATTTGCTTGCCTGCTTTGAAACTGGAGAAGTTCCACGTTTTGCTTGCCCCCCGGCCACCACACAAAGTCAACGAGACCTGCCACTCGTCCAGAACCAGCGACCTAATAGATTATATGTAATTAGGTCTGATTTTGAACCGTTTCTAAAAAAAAAAGTTTTGACAGCGTCGTGTCTTTTGTGCTTTTGGCTACGATTACGGTTGTTACTTGACATTGAAAATCAAGATTGGAAGCAAGCTTGGCCTGGTAGAAAGAATCAATTAATTGAATTCATTTACTAATGGATCACACTATCATAATATCATCGCACATGCTAGTTTCATTCCTTAAAGTTGAAAAAAAATAGCCGTGTACGTAAAGAAATTCTCGAAAAGAAAAATGCAACATTTTAATAAGCAGGTCAAGTCGAGCTACTCATCGAACCGTAGCCAAGCAAAGCAGTCAAGCCATATTACAAAATATCAATACCTAAGTACATTTTGCACGTAGTACGCAGTATCCTTTTGTAAATGCATTTCGGCCTCACTAGAGTACCTTAAGGTCCTTAGATGAAGTCACTGAAAAAAATGGAAGTTCATTGTTGACACAATAGCATAGAAGCAAGCTTTTGATAAGTCTGTGAGTGAATACCAACACGTGGCTTCCTTCGTGTTTGTTCTGGTGCTCTTTACTCATGTCATCGTCATTCCAGTTCCATAAAACTGATCAAAGGTACAAAAAGCAATTGATTGGGATTATAAATTGACGTGGAATTAAGAATCATATTTTGTTGACGTGTCTGGAGTCTGGATTGGAAAACCAAAAGAACTGCTCGGACATGATGATGTCAATGATGCAATTTAAATGCAATATTGACATGATTCCATCGAAATGACTCTTGACTGCGTTCGCTTCGAATTGGAATGAAACGTTTATCCAATTCCTACTGATTGCTTCATTTCCACTTAATTTAATAAATTACTCGAAACGTTTTCTCATTATTTTGTAAACATTTCATGAAAATAGCTCAATTCAACATTTCTACTTAAAGTTTTATTACATAAGGCGTAAATTGTAATTAATAATTAATATTTTTCTAACTCAACAAACTGGATTGGATAGGAAAGGACGACATGGAACGAAAAAATGCGTTATCAATTATGATATGACTTGACTTGGTCGATATTGAGTCATGCAATAAAAATCTATTTTTAGATCACTCAGAAAAGATACATCATTTTTTGGGAGGACACATCACCTCAGCCTCTGCAGTCAAAACAATTTTGTAAGGAGTTTTTTCTTCTTCTGCCTCACTCAACTCCAACTCAATTGAATATGAATACTTGTCATTAAAATGATCAATCAATATCAATCATGAAAATTTTTTGTCAGCTTATTTTCATTATTACTTAATCAAACTTTATTCACTATTCATGATTCATTATGTTCACCTTCCTCAACTTTATCTGATCCAATCCCGTCCTGGTCCTACCAAAACAAATTTCACAATCTAATCTAATGAAATTCATCAAGATTACCAATTACCGCATTGAATTGAAAATTTAAATAATGTTATCATTTGACTAGATTGGATTGAATATTGGATTTGTTTGGCTTCGAGGAGGTTCCATTTTAAAGTCGGAAGAGGAAATGGCCAGTTGAACATGACAGTTTAATGATATCCATCATTAATTAATGATTGAATAGATAAGACATGTTTTTTGTTCTGGAAAACAAACAGGATAATTATGATACAGAGATTATGTATCGGTATTCATGTGCAAACACCAAAAATAGAATTTAGGGGATTAAAACAAAAATTATGTAAAAAAATAACTTTTTTCCTTATCAATTGTGATTGCAAAAAAAATATGAGTGTGAATTCATGTGTTCATGTTCTCATCGCGTCATAATCTCCAGCTTAAATAGAAACCGACTATGACGGTATTCGGCATGAAGTTAAAATAAGCTCCGGTGTTTTATGATAAGATTAATTGGACCAAACTAGTTTTTCGCTTTTGATTTGATGAATCAAAAATTGCTGCGATTTGAATGACCTTCCAGTCATTTTTTTTTTGTCCAGCGGATTTGGTTATGTGTATGGGTACGCCTGAGGTTAATAAAAATAGCTTTGAAGATTCTCGTTAGATTTAGATATGATAAAAGTTTCGAATTATCCAATCCAATCCAGCGTCATCTGTCATGCCATGTCACAGTTGTAGTCGTTGCTGATGTAAAAAGTTTTCTAAAGATTAATGAACATAAAATGAAGATACTTCAAACGTTTGCTTTTTTTTATTTGTGCACGCATTCGGGAAGTGTTACATTTTAGTTAAGTAACAACTTTAACTTCAGAGTTCATCTCTTCTAATTTATTTATCATCCTTAATCCATTTGGGGAGTACGAATGGGTTCAAAGTTTTTCGTGAGAATCAAATTCATTTTTTATTTGCATGGATGCATCTTTTGGAACGTGATCATTTCGTAATCGTCAATTTAAACAAGGTTTTTTTGCATTGGACTCAACCATTTTTGAGGAGTTGCAGGATCTGGACTAGATCTGGAACATGCAGTGTAAATTGAGGTTTGTGAAGGTCATTTCCATGTAAATATCATTTTCTCCAGTACACGATGTCATCGAGTGCCTCACCGGACGGAACGGAACATGCCGAGAGCGTGATTCGTGTTTCTGATTTAGGGCCTGACTCGATGTCTGGCAACTTCAATCTAAATCTTAATCGCTTTATTGATATATTACGTAATTAATTAAAATTGAACTTGATTTCTCCAAATAAACGACTTTTTTCCCTTTTCAAGAGAAAAGGATGGGTTGAACCACAACCAGACCAGACCACATCATCACAATTTAGAATCCCAATCAGTCAGTGACCGATTACATAAAAATTCATACTCATTTTAAACGTTCAAAGTAATTCTAATTAAGTCATCAAGATACTTTCAAGATGATGTCATTTCCATGTAAATATCATTTTCTCCAGTACACGATGTCATCGAGTGCCTCACCGGACGGAACGGAACATGCCGAGAGCGTGATTCTGATTTAGGGCCTGACTCTATGTCTGGCAACCTCAATCAAAATCTTAATCGCTTTATTGATATACTACGTAATTAATTAAAATTGAACTTGATTTCTCCAAATAAACGACGTTTTTCCCTTTTCAAAAGAAAAGGATAGGTTGAACCAGAACCAGACCAGATCACATCATCAGAATTTAGAATCCCAATCAGTCAGTGACCGATTACATAAAAAAGCTTACTCATTTTAAATGTTTAAAGTAATTCTAATTAAGTCATCAAGATACTTTCAAGATGAATGGGCAATGACGCCAGTCGTTTTTCTTTGGATTTCTTCATCTTGTCCTAATTCTCAGAATCGAAGACAGAAGCTTTCTTTCGTCGTGGCATGATTTTATATTCATGGGAAAGTCCTAAAAAATTAGGTACATATCGTCATAATGCGAATTCCGTCTTTTCAATTTGATGCTAACGTCAACTCTCTATATTTTTGCATCTAATCCAAATCCGACCCTAAATTCATGTAACTCCCACCGTTACTATTACCACAATTAAAAATATCAGCGATAAAAATATTTTAAGGTAATTAGTGTAATTTGCCTCACACCTTCACATTACATGCCCATTCAAAATCACTGGAATGAAATTGCAAATTCTGTTTGACACGATNTCCGTCTTTTCAATTTGATGCTAACGTCAACTCTCTATATTTTTGCATCTAATCCAAATCCGACCCTAAATTCATGTAACTCCCACCGTTACTATTACCACAATTAAAAATATCAGCGATAAAAATATTTTAAGGTAATTAGTGTAATTTGCCTCACACCTTCACATTACATGCCCATTCAAAATCACTGGAATGAAATTGCAAATTCTGTTTGACACGATTTATATTGAATCTATTTTCGGAATCCGACAGTTGGATCAACTTTGACCAATATTTCGTTGGAAGAATTATGTATTTTGGTTGCAATTCATTCTACAGACCGTAGTCCTCATTATTTTAATTTTGCAATATTATAACAAGCATTACCGACGAGGTAGAAGAAAATACATCGTCACTCTAAACGAACTTTAACGGTTAATTCAGGTTAATCTTAACGACTTTCCCTAACTATTTTTCTAGCATCTTCGGACTATAATTCAACAAAAGCGGCCAAAATCTGTGTAACATCGTACGACGACGGCGGGAAGATGTTGGAGAATCTGTGCCTGTCAAAAGTGCTGAAGAAGTGTAAGAATTATGAAGAAATCAACATCACCGTAAACCCTAACCAGTTCAATGGTTTAGTGGCCGACTGCAATTATGAAACGTTCAATTGGTGGACGATGTTTGACTAGGATTAGGACTGAAGTTGATAGACCTGAAAAATGCTCTTATAAATCACTTCCGGTTTTTTAATGTCCGTCATTTAAATGTCCAGAAATGGATCCCATGCAGTGATAAAATTAATTGCCAGAGAGTGCGTTGCTTTTATGAATAAAATTGTTTCATAATTTAATCTGATTGAAGCCTATAATCTGAGACTGTAAAACAGGGGTTCATCTAACGGAGCGTTGACTTTAAAACTTTAGTTTATTGCGCAACAGAAACCGAAAACAAAATCCTTTTGGTCTCATCATATCATGTCATCTTCTTTAACACTCCTCATATTACATTTATTATTGCTTTCAACTTTTTTTTAAAAATCGTTTTCCCCATAAGCTTTATGAATATTTATGGGCATTTATTTTTCGCTCCATATAAATTTCCAAGTGCTTTTGTGCTTTCCTAGGCTCTGGCTTGGCTTCTTAACAAAGAAACGGATTATTTGAATAAGAAAAGAAACGTTAGAGATGTTTATGATGAGGGTAAATATTTTTGGCTTATTTTATTAGTGGTGGCGTGATAAACGGAGTAGAGTTATTTTATTATCGACGAAATGCTAATTGCCAGACCAAGCCAATCCCAAGCCATAACCATTGCCGAAAATTCCTGTACTGTTCACTGTTCTCACTTTAATTTCAATGATGGATATTTTCTCATGACTCTGACTCTGATGTGATGTGATATGACATGTCATCAGCATCATCGTGATTCATTTTCATGAGAATGAATATGAATTACTTATGAATAGGCATTATAAAATGATTGCAAAACATATCATGTCATATCATAATCATAGTTATGTCGACATTTTTCTGAAATCGGATTCCTGACCTGGGTTCTCCTTCCTTATTAATTTGCCAGTTGAAATCAAGGCAGAGATAAAGCCATAATAAAACCACGAGGGTCGTCATACATGGAAACCCGGATGTGGGTTTACTATTCTACCATGTTTCCCACAAAATTAATTATATAGCGGCTTAGGTTGGATAATAAAATTTTAAAAAATCCTCGTTAAATTAAAACCCACTATAAAAATAACGGATTTGGTGTAAACCCGTTCCCATGAAACCCACAAGAATTCCTAAACCCTTAAATTTTACATCTCTGCATATTTATAACAGTTTAAGTCGCAAGACTTGCGTTGCCCTTTAACCTCTTAGGCATGGCAACCTCATTATTTTTTTAGCCTGATGATCCCTGATCATGTCTTAAGATTTGTTTAGACCAATTCCGATCA